>BGPR01000106.1:164111-195111 GCA_013235015.1 Araneus ventricosus | reverse complement strand
TAATTAAGTGTTGAGTTAAGTAGAAATTAACAGAAAGTTTGGAGAAAGAAGGCTGTCAACTTTTCAAAGTGCAAAAGTTAATTAAGTGTTGAGATAAGTAGAAATTAACAGAAAGTTTGAAGTTTTCAGAAGTACTTTTAGATCAAATTACTACAAAAAGGAATTTTTTTTTATCATCTTAAAACGATTTTCTTTTCAAAGATTTCCATTTCTGCGTATTTATTCCTTTAATTTTATCATTTTTTTAAACTAAATTTTTAATATTTATTTGTGGCTATGCCATTCGTCGTTGTAACGGACTTTAAACCAGTTTCATTGTTTTCCTTTCATAGTGCATCTAGTCGGCATATTACAAGAATACTTGTGATATACCAACTGAACATCCGCCTTTCAGCTCGAACTCACTGAATTGCTAGATTTTTATTTCAATGTAAAATGTTTGTTAAATACTATTGTAAAAGTTGTTTTTTTACTGTTAATCCATTTTATTAAAAAGTAGCATGTGACAGCAAGGAAAATTAGATGCTCAGTGCAAAAATTGGATAATTTAAAGGCATAATAAATTCATCAGTCGAGACAAAAAAAATGCCATTTACAGACAAGAAATGAATTAGTGTTGGTCTTCGCAGCCTTGATTTTTGTAGCTGAAGAGCTACTTATTTGAATATTTATTGTACATATTTGTGTAACAGCATTATTATTATATTGTATGCTATTTGAAAGTTTAAAATACATGTTCTTCTTGCAAATTCCCTTGTTTTCATTTAAACCATATCGTTCTGGGGTGATAAATAGTCTAGCTTGAAAAGTTAACTAGTTAAATCCAAAAATAAGAAATATAAAGGAAATTTATATTTATTGATGAAAGTTAGTGACAATTTTTAAAAAATAAAATGTGTGGATCTATGAAAAATATTTTCCTTTTGCAATGTCGCGTACAGAAGTAAGTATATATATTATGAACGCTAACTCCCCAATGAAACTTGCCAAGTGACTGTGAAGTACTTTAATTTAGTTAATTTGAAGCATTGTTTATTTTTTATAATAAATACATATGGAAAAACTGATTTCAAAACATTCAACGGCTATAAAATTCTCCTAAACAATATTTTTTAATAAAATAAAACGTTGTGGACTCTATCAATAAAAAGGAGTTTTATTTATACTGAGGAAGTTGTAAGAATTAAATAACCACAAGAAAGATCTCTTAATGACTTTGATAGATTGTCTTCGAAAATATTTTTAAATATTCCGAAATTCCTTTAGCAGACCTCAAGCTAATTTTACCTTGAAATTTAGTGGAATCAGAATAGATCTGTACTAAAGGATATGATGCATCTGCAGTAAAATGTAAAATTGAAAAATCGACGATGTCTTATAATTGGACGACTAAACTTTTTTTCAAATTCCATGATTTGCTTGCCTGCTGTTAATTTCATAGATCATTTGTGAAAATATATAACTCGAGCTGTACGACTAAAATTTGATTTAAATTAGAAATTATAATATAATATAGAATATTATATATTAATATTATATAAATCTGTTTTTGTTACAAATGTTAATTTGCTTTATTACGCTAATAAATTATTAACTCATTTTAAACTTCAAGATAAAAAATAACACATTTTAACAAAAATTTGATAAATTTTCTTCAAAGTTCTTAATAAGATTTATTTTTCTTTCTTTAAAATGTTATGTATAATTTGTTTTTTACTTTATTTTAATTTTCTTGTAAAATGCAACATTTTAATGCCATTATTTTCCTTACATTATAATTTAAGATCCTTCCGAGAGAAATTTGATAATACTTTTCAACTTTGAGCTATAGTTGAAACTGCTCGAATTCTTATGTAAATTTACTAATGACTAAAATATGAAATTGATTCTATGTAACACTAAGTGAATCCCATTAATTTATTTCAATATTTCATTATTTGTCTGTCTTTACTTTCGATGAAGTCTGTTTCAAAATTTGAATGAATTTTATAATTACCTGTAGTTACCTCTCTGTATACAGCTGAGAGATACAGAATTTGGACTTCCCAAATGTGGACATGAACCTATACGAAATTTTTTTCTCATTAACATATATGTTATCTCAATAACACTGCTCTGCATGAAAATCGGCCCCGACACCATTCAAGCAAATTCTTATGTAAAATGACCTCATGAATCCGAAAATGACCCCCGTTTTGCCCCATCACCCACCGTTTTCTCGGGACGCCTCCGCCCCCTATTTTTATCACTGTTCGGTAATTTATGGCCATGAATTTGATTTGGAGGGAGAAAAGGATTATTTTAACCGTTAAATGTCTTCTGAGGGGCTACAGGGGTGAAAAGTTCTAAAATTTGAACATTTGTAACAAGGGGGAGATTTGGGGGGATTTTCGCCGCCCTTAAATTTAAAAAATCAATAAAAGAGATCGGTTTTTCTGGGGTTTTTTTCGCAATTTTTCACTTAATTTCTACAGATTCCAGCTTCCAGACCCCCTTTTTCCTCACCCAAACATCCCAAATAATAAAAATATATAGGAAAATTTTAGCTAAAAGCGGATGAGGGGGAGAGGTCCCGAAGCCTTTTCAAGAAAGTTCGGAAGATTCACAGTACAACGATGCCGCCCTGAATAACTCCCAAGCTTCTTGTTTTGCGCATTAAATCTCCTGCTTTGAAACGTTTTAAAGTCCATTGCTCTTATCAATGTAGTCGTGTATCGTTACCATCCCTCAGCACATGTTTTGTGATCGAAAAGTCAACTTTGCGGTGTTCTAGGCGGTGATTCTGTGCTTCCAAGTTCTTTAAATTTTGTTAAACGATCCATTTTTTTCTCCGGATTTGTAAAAGTGAATTACAGTACGTGAGTGTAAGTTGTTATTAATACCGAGCATTGATTTACTGTTTACTTTTATTATGACACACGAGTGTAAAAATCATCCCGATAGCTACTGCTATGTTTGCGGCGCAACGAAAACCCCTTTCTCTGCTAATAACTGCTTATTAATTTTACTTTGATTGCCAAGTTGACGATCAGGGCAAGGATTGGGCTCCAAAGTTGTGCTGCACTACAGTTACAGTAGCTTGACCAAATGGCTCAAACGTAAATCAATGAATTTTGCTGTGCCCATGGTTTGGCGCGAACCTCGCTGTCATCTCACAGATTGTTATTTTTGTATGACTTCCACCGTCGGGTTCTCTAGCAAAAGTAAGCACACAATTCAGTATCCTAACATCCCTTCAGCTGTAAGATCGGTTCCTCACAACGAATCTTTGCCAATCCCAGTGGCCCCAGAAACCTATACTCTAAAGCTAGGAACGGATTTGGAAGACTTTGAGCCATAGCCTGGACCATCAACGTCCAAAACGAGTGTGTGAGCTTGTTGGGTAACAAAAAAAGTGATGATTATGTCGCTCATGTCGAGGAATTGCTGTCAGCGTACAAGACTATGCGGTGGAACATGTGGCTTAAAGTGCATTTCCTTCACTCACAACAGTACACACACACAACAGTTGTACAGTGAATCTTCCGAACTTTCTTGTGAAAGCTTCGGGACCTCTTCCCCTCACCCGCTTTTAGCCAAAATTTTTGCTATATATTTTTATTATTTGGGGTGTCTGGGTCAGGAAAAGGGGGGCTGGAAACTGGAATATGTAGAAATTAAGTGAAAAAAATTGCGGAAAAAAACAGAAAAACCGATCATTTTTATTGATTGTTTTTAAATTTAAGGGGGCAAATCCCCCCAAATCTCCCCTTTGCTACAAATGTTCATAGTTTAGAACGTTTCACCTCTGTAGCCCTTCAGAAAACATTTAACGGTTAAAATAATTCCCCCCCCCCCCTCCAAATCAAATTCACTACCATAAAATTACCAAACAGTGATAAAAATAGCGGGGAGGGCGTCCCGAGGAAATGGTGGGTGATGGTGCAAAATGGGGGTCATATTTCGATTCGGGAGGTCATTTTACATAAGAATCATCAGGAATGGTATCAGGGCTCGAAAAAAAAAATTTTTTTGCAGAGTAGTGTAATCAAAGGAAATTCTAATTCAGAAGAAAACGACGTCATCTTGAAGAGCTCAGGGACTTTTCTAACTTCACCTAGAACTACTAATAATTATCTCTTTGGACCCGGCTAGAGTGAGAATTCCAGTACCTCAAAAACTGAAGTAAATTTTCGTTCACGGAAACAGAATGAAATCCTTCCTTTCTTTACAGAAATTCCAGGAGGACGACACCCAAGTTTGGGTGATCAATTGTCAACAAAGAAAGGAATCACTTTTCTCCCGTAAAATTCACTCAGGCGCCCGAAACCGTCCGAGTCCGGTCTCTGTCGAATGGGACGGTTTGAGGCGGGATAGGGATCAGAGAGTTGAACCCGCAATAAATTGATGTAGCTGGTTATTTAATTGTTAGCATTTAGTTTGGTAAATCAAACAAATGATGGTCAGCATTCAATATCATACGTGGCAAATCACGATATTATTTGCAATGTCACTTAGACCAACTTTCTCGCTAGCCAAGCAACTTTGGTTTCCTTGGCGCATAACCAGCATCAAAACTCTTTGGGATGATTCTTGTGCGCCGTTTAAAGTTGTTTTCCTCTTAATAAAAAATAATGTTATGGGAATAAAAAATAAAACAGTATTATTAGCATTTATTTTTAACTATTCTTAGATATTTAACGGATATATAAGGAACATTGCAAAAAGATTACTTCAAATCACTAAGCTGTTCTAAAATTTCATTCGTTATTTTTATAAAGTCATTCTAATTCTGTTAGAAGCGATTCAGTCTAATGTAGCGATATCATTTTGATTTATTGGAGAAAATTCATAATATATACTTAATTAAAAGGCTTCAGAATATTCCCTGATCATTATAACCTGCCAAGTAACTACCTTTTATGCTGCTTTTAATGCACATTTATACCATGCACCATATTCTGTATCTTTGACATCACTGAAGTAACATTTTTTGCTTCCAATAGGGAATAACTTGAATTTTGTAAATGATTAAATTTAATAAATATGATGGCTAAACTAATATAAAATAATACTATTCACATTCACATAAAAAATTCATTTGCGTAAAATTTTAGAAATATTTTCACATGCAAAATCAGGAAAAGTTCTAGTGTTAACAATCAAAAATTTGACGTTAGTTAAAATAGAAATGATACTTCCCCGCAACGTAAGCCGAGTAAGTAAATAAATGAAAATAAAATACTTTTCTGATGAGAAATGAAGACTTAAAACCACATCCAAACGATTGTTGATTCTCCGTTAATATGAAATTAAAACTGAAAATAACCATTATAGTTTGCTTTCTTTCTTTTCGAAAGTTCGGTATACTCCTAGTCAAAGAGTAAAACGAGTCAAAAACGAGACTTGATTCCAGTAATTAACAGAACTTTCAAAGCAACAGAATTTAAAAATTCCCAGTTAAGATAATGGATTTGATTCATGTTCTCTCGAGGCTAAAACAACGTTTCAATTTAAAACGGGAATCCATTGCGCATCTTTAAATTGCTGTTCGTAACATTCGGAACAATTCTTTTGCCATTAGTGTTCGAAATGTACTTTTTAAAATATTTTCTTTGGAAATATAATTAATAGTTCTTACAAAAAAATTGTATTTAAGATTTTGGAATTTTTAAAATTTATTTTTAAATCTTTTCTAATTTATTTATTGTCGTATTCTAAAATAGCATCATTTTGTTCATTAGCATTATTAGAGTTAGTTAGATCTGTGATTTGTAGTAACATTTTTTTAAATTAATTTTTATAAGTTGATTTTAATTACGTCCAACTTAGTAAATAAATCTGGCACAATAGTGTGTTGCGAAAACCTTAATCCCTTAAAGAACAATGCACAGTTTGATGCAAGCTTATAAATTTGCCTTCCAATTTTCAGAGGCTATGCTTTTAATAACTCAGCATTGAGAAGTGGGAACTTGAAAAATATCTTCATATTACAATCGTCTTTTTCTTCAGCATTATAACAGCCAAAATCCGAACAATAACGCATTTTTCTACTAAGGTAAAACTTGATTAAAATGTAAACGTATCATTATTGCGCAAGGCGTCGTGTCGTGTAACACATAGTTACAAGTTATATGACATACGCAATGACGTTTGTTATATGATAGGGAGTCACATGAATTGACTCAACAAGAGAACGACATTTTTACCCCACACAAAATGACATTAATGTAATGTAATATTTTTGCTGCAAAATATTAAAATAAAACTCAACAGAAACAGTAGTAAAACTTTATTTAAAAAAACTGTAAAAATAATTGTTTTGTAATATAATTTCAGAAAACATTTAGTAAACTGTGATCATAAAAAATATTTAAAGGAAATACTAAAAATATTTGTAATTTTATAATTTGAAAGGTAAACTTACCGTATGAAAAATGTCTCTTCCTACGAATAAGCTCCTTTGTAACTGCAACAAACAATGAATTCTATAAGAGTACTTATAGATATAACATACAGTATACATATGACAAAATAAACACATGTTGTCGTATTAAACAATTAAGATTAAAATACAATATCAAGAAATAATTTACTCTATCCACAGCATACTAAAAGATAATTTTTAATTTGATATGAGCACTTGTAAAAGTTACTCTGCATTATGAGAAATAGTTTCTAGACATTCTAATTTTTCTCTATTATCGCTCTTTTTCCTTATTTTCATAGAACTTAAGACTAAAAGAAAAAAATAAATGTTAGCAATATTTATAAAAAGAGAACGAATTGATTTTTTTACCTTATTCTTCACAAAATTTAATAAAATGAACTCGGAACTCACTCTTCTCGAACACAATATAACACTCTCGAACAATATTGAGCGCCATCTCCAGATAATGTCATTCATATCTTAATAAATTTATGGACGAGTTTTCTGGTTTATTTACTTACAGTAAAAACCTTGTTTTTAGCTTCTTGTATGTTGGGCTTCCGCTGTGAAGATCCATAGACTTAGTAAGTCTATGGACGGAAGTATTGATTCCATAGTATTGCTTCTATCTAGTGGTGGGTCGTGTATTGAGTCAGTGGGGGTGATATATTATATGATACCAATCTTTGATGCATTTTTGTATAATTTAAATATTGGCCTTTTTGGTCAATTTTGGATATTTTAATAAATTGATTTTTGACTTGATGTAAGCAAGTTTTTATATATATGGTACTGAATTTTAATTTATCTTGCAGTTCTAGTCGTTAGTTTTGAAACTATCGATTGTTTTCTCTCAAGCAACAAGTCTATGTATTGTTATAGGGGGTGCTTTAAGTAATTATACCACTTTGATTATTGATGCATTTTTGCATTATTCAAATTTTACCTTTAATTTCTCATGTATTTACTCTAGATTGCTTTCAAACTATCGATAGTTTTTGTTCACAAGTAATAAATAGATCGAGGAATTGATCTTGAATTACTGAGAAATGTTTGTACTTCGTATCTGTATATATGTATGGAAGTAACGTATGTATTTAAAGTACTAAGTACATACGCATGTAATATGATAAGTATGTAGGTGAGTATTTTAGGTACTATAAGTACACATATAACGCACAACGTCGTTATGTATATATGTTAAGTACTAAGTTTGTAAGTAAAAATTCACGGATATACATACGTATATATCTACGCTCGTATATGTGTAACGTCCGTCCGTCTGTATGAATGTAACTTACGTATATATGTATGTAATGTACGTTCTATGCAAGGAACGCTCATACATTTGATTGCGCGTATGTATTTACGAATCATCATTACGTATGTAACGTACGTACGTATGTTTGAAACATACATAAACTTAGTACGTTATATGCTTACGTACGTATGTTACATACCTATTACTTAGATTAGTACGTACGTTACATACATATACACATTTCATACGTAAAAAAGTTTCATACACAAGTACTTACGTTATGAACGTACGTACGCTTCCGAACGTTGCATACGTGCATGTGAAACGTTCCTAGGTAAGTAACGTACGCGTGTATGTACGAAAGTATACAGGTTACGTACGTACGTATGCATGCCACATCCGTACTTTCATAGTACATTTACATACACAGTTTTGTACATACGTGCGCATGTACGTTACATATGTAATCATGTTTCATTCATACTTACGTTACATACGAACGCATATTTCATATTTACGTATGAACGTACGTCACATACGTACGCATGTTTCATATATACGTATGACGCAAGTTACATATGTACGTTTCAGACGTGCGTTACGTACGTACTCGCGTTTCATATATACTTACGTTACATACGTACTCGCGTTTCATACATACTTACGTTACATACGTATGCACGTTTCATATATACTTACGTTACATACGTATGCACGTTTCATATATACTTACGTTACGTACGTACACACGTTTCATATATACGTATGACTTAAATTACGTATGTACGTTTCAGACGCACGTTACATACGTACTCATGTTTCATACATACTTACGTTACATACGTACTCGTGTTTCATACATACTTACGTTACATACGTATACACGTTTCATACATACTTTTGTTACATACGTACACACGTTTCATATATACTTACGTTACATACGTACAGACGTTTCATATATACTTACGTTTACATACGTACACATGTTTCTTATATACGTTTGACGTACGTTACATAAAAACACATATTTCATATTTACGTATGAACGTACTTCACATACGTACGCATGCTTCATATATACGTATGACGCAAATTACATATGTACGTTTCAGACGTACGTTACATACGTACTCACGTTTCATATAGACTTACGTTACATACGTACTCGCGTTTCATGTATACTTACGTTACATACGTATTCATGTCTCATTTATACTTACTATCGATAGTTTCAAAACTATCGATAGTTTAAAAACTATCGATAGTATCGATAGTTTCTAAACTATCGACTGAAAGAGCACCTATCGATAGTATCGCCTGAAATAAAACTATCGATACTATCGATAGTTTTGAAACTATCGATAGTTTCAGTCGATAGTTGGGAAAACTATCGACTGGACTATCGATAGCTGAACTATCGATGTTTAAGGAACACTAAGACTTAGCATTACACCGGAAATACGTAGTACAGCCATGTAAACAAACCAGAAAATTCGTGCAAATGAAAAAAATATATTTAGAAATCGTTTGCAACAATGTAATTTATTAAAATCATATGTATGAGTTTTTTCTGGTTTGTTTATTTTGGATTCACAGACCGTTTTCCGGTAACACTCCGATCTAAGCAATCGCCAAATCCATATGGAAACTGTATCAAGCGCCAAGTTCGAATCATTTCTTTCTTTAGTACACAAAGCGTTGAATTCCGTGTTCTTTGAGTTTGTGTAATCCTTTCTTTTTAAATCGGTTTTTAAAAAATCTCTTAAAGCATTTAAATTCTAAATGGAACGATTGAAATTAGCTAAATCGTTTGTTTAAAAATGTAACCACTAGTGATTATCTAAATCGTATGGTTAAAACTTTAACCTCCAAACAAACCTTGGAATTCGCCAAAAAGCGCGATAAATAATTATGGCAAACTTTCCACAAAATTAGGATCTTATTTTAAGTAAACAGTGAAAGCTACGGCAATAGGAACATTAAATTTAATATTTTGAAACTATTCTTAAGGCATAACATTAAAAACTCACTTTAAACATTAATTAATATCTTCAAACAGAGTGCTGAAATTTTGAAGATTCCCATTGACTTAGCATCATCACCGGAAGTCGATGGGCCAGGCGGAAAACATACTTTACCGCAAATAAATAAAACAGAAAACTCGTCCATACATAAATGAAAGAATATTTCCGGTAACTTATTGAAGAAAAAGAATAAAAACTCGTTTGGTGAAATGACGAGATAGCTGCATTAATGTCAAAAAAAAAGAAACCTCTTTTTGATACGAAAAAGACTAGAAAATAATAGGGTGAATTCCAACATTTTATAAGCATGTTAAGAATTGATTTTCTAGAAGGGTAAATTGTAATACCTGTGGTAACTGTACAGAAAAAATTTCAGATATTATGGAAAATTGTGCTTTGCTTATTTTGGCACGAATGTACGGGATAAAGACATGCCTTGTGTCCCCCCACAAAGTTCCGCCGTTGTAAAACCGGCCATTCACTTCACAGATAAAATGGATATTTTGGAACGCGAGAAGGAAAAAGCCATAAAAATCTATGGAAATCAGCCAAATGGCTTGTGGTGGTTGGAATTCCGTCTGGACTGAAATCGGAGTGTAAACGCTGGAGTTTACACTCCAAACTACTACTAAACTTACTACTGGAAAGTCTCTCTTCAGAGGGACTCTGAAAGAGGATAGCGAAAAGAACAATGCCTTGCGTAGATTGAAGCCTTGCTTTGAGGGTAGCATAAATTAAAATCTGCTTACTGGGGAAAATCGAAGAGCGAATGACAAGCAGCTGTAAAGAGGGAAAGAAGATCGCCCCACCTTAGTTCAGAGTTAGCATACTTTTAATTACAAGTGAATGGCGTGTCTGTATTTTTCGATTAAAATGGGCGAAAAAAAACTGGGCTTAGGAGAAATGGCATATCTGTACTTCAAGTGAATGGCCGGCTTAAAAGAATTAAGACCAACAATTAACTCTTCGGTTTGGTGTACCAATGGTTTGGTGAGAGTCTAAAAATCATACTGACGATTGCTATTTGTGTGCATGCAATGTGGAAGGTTTCAATCTAAAGAACAAAAAGAAGATATTTTTACTAACATCCCATCTGCCAAACACCCTGGTCCTCATAGACCCTGTATACTGGTCCATTGCCTCAAGGTATAGTGGAAAATGTTGACTCATATAAAATTGGTCCTCATGAAACAATTTTTTAAGACATTACCAAAATAAGGATAATGCTTTAAATACCCTTGTGAACAGTTCTTGGGCTTTTCGGAATCGAAGTTGAAAGGAGGAGAATATGTAGAACCTGACATCAGAAAACTGACGAAGATTGAAATTTTTGAGATAAAAATGAAAACAAACAAGAGAAAAGACTGGAAATCCTTCAAACTAGTAGTAATTAACTTTCTTGGAAACAAATGAGACCCAAACTAGAAACTAATCTGGAAGAAATGTTGGCGAATTTCAAGAAATTGGGGTGTACTATGAGCTCAAAAGTTCATTTTCTCCATTCGCACCTGGACTATTTTCCTGAAAATTTAGATGTAGTCGGGAAAAATTTCACCACGGCATAAAAAATGGAAAGACGATATCGAAAGAAAGGTCGAATATTAGCATGTTAGGCGACTATTGCTGGATGCTGAAAAGAAACAATCTCTGGCGAATTCGCCAGAAGAAAAATAGAAAAAGAAGTTTTGAGAAAAAGAGAAAGTTCTACTCTGAAGATTTGTAACTTTTTTTTATAAACTTATTTATCATTTAAATCATAACAGAGCTAAGATATAAATAAAAAATATGTATTTATGAGATGATAAAATAAAAATCTCACAATATGTTGATTTTAGCTGTTTCTCTAAAATATGAAATCGTATTGTGAAAGAACCTTACGTAATAGAAAAAGATGTATTTCATTTATGAAATCAGCGCCGAAAATAACATAAAAGTCAGTAATTAAAATTAAAACAATTTTCAAAAATTATTTTTGGCAGGTCTGTTTTATTAAGTATTATCGCATTATTTAAGAAATGCTAAAAATTTGATTATCTCGAAATTTCCTGTTTGTTTCTTTTATCTCTTAAAATCTACCGTATTGTATAAAATTGAACTTTGCACTTAAAAATATTCAAGTCTAATTGATAACTTTATGTCTAATTCTAATCTAATTGATTAGTTATTAAAAAGAATTTAAACATAACTGTGGAGAAAACTGTGGTGCCGGTGACCATTTCTTTCTTTTTTTTTAACAGGAGAGAAAAACGGCTTTTCTTTTATTCTCGAAAAATTTTTTCGAAATAATGTTGGACATTTTTCGGAGGTGATATTATACCTGAAATATAGTATATTATACCTGATATATAGTATATAGAGAATATAGTATAAAAGTCCTGAATAACTACTGTTCAGCAACGGATTCCGAGACTACCACTTTTGGACAATTTTACACCGGAAAGGAGTGTCAGGCAATGAGTCATATGAGTGCATTTCTGGAGTTTTTTGTCATATCATGCTCTGCAAAATGTAAACATCACCCTTCCATTCTTCAGTTTCCCCCTATTTTTATGAAACTAACTCCGCCCGGCGCATGCGCAAAAGCGCGGAGTGTTTCCGAATCCGTTGCTAAACTGTCTACCCTTCAACGGACTTTCTCCAAAATTGGATTTTCGATTGGAGCAGCATGGCCAAATATGGATTTGTGCCAAAAACCCAAACAAACAAATAAAATTTAGTACAGATTTCAATTATTGTGTAAAGGCCATGTACTAAATTTTATTTAGGTAGCTAATTGCGTTTTTGATTCATCGCATTATCATACACACGGACAAAGAAACATAGGGGGAGATTGATACATGGGAACGATGATGTCCATAAATTTTGATGATTGGAATGGCTCAATATGTTCATATCCCCTCACAAATATGCCACTGTAATCCTTAGCACACGGTATATTTTTTGGCCATGTTGAGTCAAAAGTTAATTTAGAGATGAATCGAGCCGCTAATCTTCTCGTCTAAGTAAATTTGTCTCTAAGTAGGTGTTGTGTGATTTCTTTAACTAATTGCTTTTTCCTGCCAGGGAAACTACTCCAAACATAGGAAAAAAACGTTTATTTTTCTGAACTATATTAAGTTTTCATGTTGTTTAGCGTTGTTTTTGCTTGACCACTTGTTTTAAGTAAAAAAGTCTCTTGTGGCAGATTGATACAATTGACTCCGGGTCACATTGATACGCGTCTTCAATGTGTCTTAACAGCAACTACTTTGCAAAATCGTCTTCAGAAATGGAAAAAATGTAAAAATGAACCATCTAAGAGGAATACGCAATTAAGTATTTGTTTAAACAACTAAAACATTTTGAATTTCATCTCAAAAATGAAAGGAATTGTTGTAAATTAAGAGAGTTTAAAGTATTTTTTTACGAATTTATTAAAATTCTAGAGAAAAATTGTACGGAAATTTATTTAATATCATCGAAAAGATAATTTTTTTTGCATTTTAAGATAGTCTGAAAATGATTTTTGTCCTACTTTTTTCGTAAGTCATCAAGGGAGAACGCAAAAAATTATTTTCCTTAATTTTTAATTCACTAAAATTTCAAAAAACGGTTTCGAGATGCACATTCTCTCCCTCCAAAGTATTTTTACACACACACACACACACACACACATTCTCCTTTATTATTTGTCGATATAAATTATTTTTTGAGGCATTATTGCTCCATTATTCCAGTCTCATTAAAAATGTTGAAATTTGATTAAAATAAAAGTTTGTTACTTTGTTAAAGTTTTAAATCTTGATTTGTAATATAAAATTTATTGAAGAAACACCTTTTGTTTTGATCCCAGACCTATTAACCATCCTTATTTTCGATATTTCCGTGCGTATCGATGTACCCGTTGTATGGGGAAGATTGATACAAATTCATTTTTAGGAAAAAGTGTAATAAATATTTTATTATTTCATTAATAATTATATAATATTATTATTTCATTAATAATAAATATTTTTCAGTTTCCAAAGTTACAAATTTAAAATTTTTAATTTTTTAAAAAAATTAAGCCTTTTTTTAAAAATGCTTCTTCTCATAAAATTTTTAATATTTTTCCCAAATTTTTTGAAAGGGATCTCAATGTACTTAACAGAAATAGGGATCGGATTTTTGAAATCTAAATTAGTTTCTGAGAAAAAAAAATTGTTCAAAATTTTGTGAAAATTTTTGGAAAATATCAGAATTTTTCACTTTTTATATTTTTAAAAAAATTTCTAATCAAAATTTTTACAAACCCATCCCTAATTCTATTAAGCATGCATTTCTGAGTGAACAGAAAATATTTCAAGTAATTAGAATAAAAAGAAATTGACTCTTAGCATTTTGCAGCAGACACAATTTTGGAAAAAAGCAAACTGAGAAAAACAGCTTTAAAGATTTCAACAGAATAAAATTGTAATAAAAACAACTTATATCAAGCTAGTTTTTTTTCAGAACAATAAACTGACATTTTTAAGTCCTAAGGTATCAATTTTAGTAATATATATTATTACCATAATTATTAATGAACATCATCATATATAGGAATAATTCGAAAAATTTCAAGAAAATTAGAAAAATTGGACTTTTTCAAATTTTTTTAGTCAAAATATTTAATAAATCATCTGCAGTACTATTTATCAAATATTATTGACAGTGAGAAATTCAATGATCATGGTGATGATTAAAATGTGTTTAATAAATAAAAAGAAGCGAAAGCAGTAAAACAGTCAACAAACAAAGAATAAACCGTTACTGTTTGAAACAACTATCTTGATTTGCTTCCATGGAAAAAATTAGGTGGCTTTGCAACTTGCACATGAAATATGCACGCTTTAAACATTGGAAGCAAGCGTGGCACGTGATAAAGTGTTAGACAAATAACTTCATATCTCACTAAATATTTGTCTGATTGTTTTGTAACTTTCAGATTATTAAGTCAAAAGTTCAAGGATCATTCTCCATTCAAAATTTGAAAATCGATATTTTCATGGATTTTACGAAATTCGCAGGTGCCAAGGCCTAAAATCCTTTTTTAGCTTTTTAAAAAAAGCATATCATCGTCCCCGTGTTCCCTCTATAGGCAGGCAAAGGATTCCTTCAAAGGATTTAGCCCAAAGTTTAACAACGATTTACAATTCTGATAATGAAAGTAAGCGCCAAATCTCTATACTATTGCGTTTCAAAATCATCGTGTTCGCATGCTATGGTTGGATAGACGGATTTCCCCTTGTCCAATTTCATCCAAAATTTAAAAGTAATACACTATATGACCAAAAGTATCTGGACATTTGCAGATTTTCACATTTTTTAGAATTTCTCCGGAATGGTTTAACTGACTGCCTTTAAACTTCGGACATGTAAAGAATAGACAATAACTCACATTTTACATTGAAGATTCGGTCCTGAGGGCAATTAGGGGCCGTCTACAAACTGATGAAGACAAAAACGTTTTTGGCACACCCCGCTTCACAGAATACTGATAACAAGATGAAACTTTTAGAAATGGTAATATTTAATGTGCATAATATTTACAGGAATTTTTATAAACTCAGAGCAAATATTTGGGAATATATAAAGGTTTTCTTAAAAAATCTCAAATTTTCCCACCTGTTTTTTTGCTTATAACATGAAGAGTTTTCTGTTATATTATACGAAACTTACAGAAAAGATGACAATATGTTAGAGAAGCATTTGTGTAAAACTTTAGAAAATAATTGTTGAATATTACAGGAATTATGAGCATTTTTAGTAAATAGTGTTTTACTGCGCATGTGCGAAACATAGTGTATTTTTTCTTTCACAACTTTAAAACCATATATATAGGGCAACTTATATAAAAAATTTAGTTCAATATCATTAGTATTCCGACAGATATCGGCATTACAACGAGCAGAATTTTAGCTCCTGTCGAAGAGAAGCTAAAAGATAAGGGGTTGTACACAAATTGATACTTTTTAAACTTATATCTTTAAATAGTTATATTGAATTGTATAGCGGTTAGAATTTGCTGCATACCCATGAACACTTATCAATTACGTGCATAACTTAAATGTCAGCTAATTAGGCACTATTAATAACAAAAATTTTATTACTTTAATTGTATTATTTACGTGATTATTAACAAGTTACATATTACAATTTTACGGCCAAACGATATTTTTAAATATATTTATTTTTAGGCGAAACGATTTTTTATCTAATTAATTTCTTTTCTTAAAATATTTTAATAATTCTACATATATATTTTTTTATTCGTTACGAATATTAGATGTGTTCATGGGTATTCAGCAAATTCTAACCGCTATACAATTCGATATAACTATTTAAAGATATAAGTTTAAAAAATATCAATTTGTGTACAACCCCTCATCTTTTAGCTTCTCTTCGACAGGAGCTAAAATTCTGCTCGTTGTAATGCCGATATCTTTCTGAATACTAATGATATTGAACTGAATGTTTTTATATAAGTTGCCGTATATATCTGGCTTTAAAGTTGTGAAAGAAAAATTACACTATCTTTCGCGTATGCGCAGTAAAACACTATTTACTAAAACTGCTCATAATTCCTGTAATATTCAACAATTCTTTTCTAAAGTTTTACACAAATGCTTCCCTAACATATTGTCATCTTTTCTGTAAGTTTCGTATAATATAACAGAAAACTCTTCATGTTATAAGCAAAAAAACAGGTGGGAAAATTTGAGATTTTTTTAAGAAAACCTTTATATCTTCCCAAATATTTGCTCTGAGTTTATAAAAATTCCTGTAAATATTATGCACATTAAACATTATCATTTCTGAAAGTTTCATCTTGTTATGAGTATTCTGTGAAGTGGGGTGGGTAAAAACCTTTTTTGTCTTCATCAGTTTGTAGACGGTCCCCTAATTGCCCTGAGGACCGAATCTTCAATTTAAAATGTGAGTTATTGTCTATTCGTTACATGTCCAAAGTTTAAGGGCAGTCGGTTAAACCATTCCGGAGAAATTCTAAAAAATGTGAAAATCTGCAAGTGTCCGGATACTTTAGGGCATATAGTGTATATACATTATTGGACCCATTTCAATAATTAATAAAAAATAATAATAATGTTGCAACTAATGTTTTATTTAAATGAGAGTGCATTTAAAAAGTCTGTTTGTTCAGATAGGTAATGTGCCGTTACTGTGGTCCTAGGTAGTCGTAAATTATTGGACAGCTCCCATTTTTGAAAGCCATTATCTGCGAAACTATTAAAGATAGAATAAAATTAAAAGCATATATTTGTAGGGAATTGTACGCTCTTTTATTTGTCAAATAAATTGTAATTCGGAAACTGAATAGTTTTCGAGATATTCAAGAAAAACTGAAAAAGGAAACCCCAAAACGCGCATCGGCTTCTACTGATCAGTAGCCATCGCGCACAAAAATCTCTCGCTGTAACAAATTTAGAACGCCTTAATGTTGCGCCACCTATCTGAAAAAAACTTTTTTATTTGCTCTCTCATTGAAAAAAAACACAATTAGTTATTTTTTTATTTATTTTTGAAATGGGTTCAATAATTTATGACCACCCTGTATAATTTTGTGTAAAGCTCACATACCAAATTCCATTCAGGAAGCTTGTTCAGTTTTCGAGTTATTGTGCTCATACACAAGCCAACTGACAAAATTCGAAAAATCGTTAATCCAGACTCAGGAAGACTGGATAGTAGAGTTTTATGAAACTCTCGAAATTCAATCTGCTGACGATTAAAAGGATTTTATTTGCATATTTCGCATATTAAAAGTAATGAATTTGTGTTACCTTCTGTACATGTAGGTCCGAAGCGTTCCGGAGGGCAGGTTATACAATGCGTTATGTTAGTTCTACATGTCTGGCAGTGTGCCCACGTTCCACACGTGTACGTTTTATCCAATGCATCATCTAAACAATGTCTAAAAGAAAGCATAGAAAACAAAATAATATTTTCATTACTAAATAACACTTTCAAACTATAATGAAACTTGTTTATACAGTGAAAAAGCTTTAACATCGAAATATTTTTTTTTCTTATTAAAAGAATTCATGGTAAATGCGATACATGCGAAGAAAAACCACACCAATATTTTTGATGTCCTCAGATTTTATTAGATCAATTAACGTATCGTATTAGGATATACTATTTACAATTAAAATAATTATATATATTTATTAAAAAACTCGTAATAAGTGTTTTTTTAATATGGGGGAAACAGGGACTTGAACCTTGTTTTACTTTTTCTTATATTTCTCGAATATTTGAATTGTCATCATCATAAGAGCTTTTGTTTTTAAAGAATGAGAAATGTACTTATGCTAAACTGATATCTCTCTCCCATGACATTCAACGATTTTGAATCAAAATTCACTATTTCGACACAAAATTCACCGACTTCGACACAAAATTTACCGACTTCGAGATGATAAAGGAGCTAGATTATTAACACACGAAGAAGCTCTTAAACTAAATTATGCATTTAATAATGTTGTGCTTGGTGATCTTAATAGTAAAACTCAAGCAAAATTATCAGTGAATGGAAGCAAAATTCACCGACTTCGACACAAAATTTACCGACTTCGACACAAAATTTACCGACTTCGACACATTCATCACCGAATTCAAAGACGAGCACTAACAAAAAAATAAAAAGCCAAAAAATTTGGGTGACAATGCAACTTCAGAAAGCAGGTATGTTTTGTTCGTCCGAGAAACGAAATCTTTTCGTTTTAAGCGATTTAGTGTTTAAAAAAAACTGTATAAAATTACGTAATATTTTGTAGAAACCACCGTATTATTTTGTGTTAACAGAGTTTTCATTTTAAGCGTTTTCGTTTTTCACTGCATTTTAAAAAAACTTTTATTTCATTTTTTGTATGTATTTTATAATTCATTGAGCGTTTATTCAAATATTCTGGAAGCTCTGTAACTATGAACTGTTTTTGAAAGCATTATATAGACTGAGCCATAATCAGTGCTCTGAAAGTCAAACCATTATTATGTAACAGGTAGATGCTGTAATTATTTCAAAGACACGTCCTTCCAGTTTTGATTGCAAGCGTCACGGATGTTCAATATTTGCTCCTTTTGCACATGGTATACATCAAGTGTATAAGTAAATTCTTTCAAAACATTCTGTAGCATGTCTTTGTCTGTGCTGGTTATAGCAGCGGCTTTCAAATCAGTGATGCTTGTTGGACATAAAAGCACATACACGTGATCTTTCACTAAACCCATCAAAAATCACGCCGAATGCGATTTGGGTACCGCGATGGCCAAGATATCAGTTCTTTGTCTCTACCAGTTGAGAGACCAATCCATTGATGCAGTGGCGTGGCGACCAGTGGGGCAGAGAAAGTATAGACGACCAGGGCACCAATCTTAGTGGCGCCATGGAGAAAAAAGATTGGCGGCCATTTTTAAATATCTAATAGGATGAAGGGGCAAAAAATAATACCATAACACGGGCACTAATTAACCCTTGCTAAGCCGCTGGTGACGACTGGGGGCGAAATAATCATATTACGCCCCTGGCGTAAATTACCCACGCTACGCCACTGTATTGATTAGATTGCATGCTATGGATGTTAGAGCATACTTCCTTCGGTGACACTTGCATGACTGTTTTATCCATAGATATACACAGTGGTCAGGAAGTTGCGTTACCATTTCAACGATTAATTTTTTAATAATTAATTTTTATAAAAAATTAATTATAAAAAAATTGTAGAAACAAATTATTACAAAATTATAAAAAATTTTTATAATTAATTTTTCGATTCTTCTACTCAATTAATTATTCTATTAATAGTTTTTTTTTTTACGTTTATAAAATTATATCGCGGTTATGGCCTACCCTTTTTTATCACGGACACAGGCTTTCTCGGTAATATTTTACATCACTCTACCTAATTTGTAGCTTTTATATAAATATACACCTTGAGTTCTATGGGCCAGTTTGATATAACACGAACTTTTAAATAACCCCCATAGACAGATCTGAAGCAAACTCAACTTAAAACACAAATATAATTTTTTATTGATATGTATTAATTTGCTTGACTGAGTCAATTTTATAACTTATAAAAGCAAGATTCATACACAGAAGATGTTCTCTGAACACTGTTTGTAGCAATTTGTATACAAATTTCTGTTAATTTACTAGCAATCAACTGATCTCCGGCTACACCTCCAATTAAAGACAAATATCTTCCTTTCGAAGACTGCCTTTCTATTTCTGCTATTAAGTAAATTGCTTAAGAACGTTGCATTGATTGGGTTATTTTTGCACACAATTTTAAAAATTGTAGACTAAATGTAGGGATTAGAATCTTTTATTAACTTCTAATATGATATTTGTTGCAATCCTTCAGCGGGCTCAAGTATTTAGTGACATATTCCCTTTCCGATAAAAAAAAATGAAAATCTGCTGTGTAGTTGTGGGCCATAAGCCGCAATACCATTTAAAGAAGCTGTAATAAATTTTTAATTATGTTCTTTTGCTTTGTTTGTTTCTCATTTTCAGAACTGAATGTTTGGGGGTACTTGGTGCGTAAATTCAGTGCTGCTGAAACAATGGTATTTATTGGGTTGAACATTCTCAAACGAAAACTTACACAATGATTCACATTAGTTACTCCAGATTTCTTTTTAAAAGTCATTTTAAGGATTGCATTTGTGCTAATGAACCCTACAATATTCAGTAGCTGAAGGTATGATTTCATACACACATTAACACACACTGATTACAGGGCGCGATATTTTTTAATTTTATTTATTTTAAATTTAATTGCAAAATCTTATATTTTTGACGGATGCAAACTTTTAAAATTTTATTAATCATAAAATGATTAATTTTTTAAATTAAAATATAAGGTACGATGTTTGTTTGAAATAAAAAATACGAGCCAATTGTTTTAGGCAATTTTAAAAGAACAGAGGGAGGATGTCGAAATTATCTTAAAATTTCGTGATTATTACACGAAAATAAATCAGCTGAGGTATTAAAAATAAATTATTATTATTATTATTATTTAAACAGGTGATTCTTGTGAAGTTAATTTACGATGCATTCTAATTGAAATCACTAAAATAAGATACGAAAATAAACCCAGAATTTAACCGTTTATGGCATTGCGACAATAAATTCAAATTTACGCTTAGAGATTATTAATTCTAATCAAGCAGTCAATGTCTGTTGCAGATGAACATAGACGCTTAGTTGTTTTCAAAGCATTACATACATTTTAAGCTTTATATATTTTTACCCTTTTCTGTACAAAATTTATGAGTTATTTTTAGTTTTCGACAATTAGTGGATATGTTCAGATGAATAAACAAATTTATATTAAAACAAAAGGATTAGTTAATATTTTCTCTAAAAATGATAAGAGTATATTTGACCGTTACTTACGTGTAGTTTCGTCTGCTGGAACCGCATGGGCATGTTATAAATCGTGAACAGGAAGTTGAGACTGCTACAACAAGAATAGTTGTCATAAGGATCCCAGAGTAGAAAGCTGTAAATAAACAGAAGATAAAATGTTGAGATATTCAATATTTTTTAACTTTCATGTTCTGCCTTGGCAATAATAAGTTGCAAACCTAATTCAAAGAAGTAGAAGAGCCTTGAAACTCTCCGAATTTGCTCCTGTTCACTAGAAATTAATTTGAAGTTTTAATGAAAGTGGCGTTTCCCATCATTTCTATTGTCACATAAAATAAAATGTTCATACCTATATATATAAAACGCTAATGCACAGAAATCGCTCTTATTACTTATTGTCGGATGGCAACAGTCAAATATAAACAAACCACCCTACGTACGTTTCAGACAGCTTCATTGCATGTTTTTACAGCTGCACTTCATTCAATTCTTAGCTTAGCTAATTAATGGAGCTGCAAAATTTTATTAGAAATGCACGAAAGAGGGCTTGCCGTATCACCGAAACCTCCATTCAGTCAGAGAAAAGAAGATTTAAAAGAAATCAAGATATTAAAAATATGCCCAAGATGATATTGTTTAGCAACGGATTCGGAAACCCTCCGCACTTTTGCGCATGAGCCGGACGGAGTTATTTTAATCAAAATAGGGAAAAAGTGAAGAATGGAAGGGTGATGTTCATATTTTACTAAGCTTGATATAACAAAGAACTCCGGAAAGGAGCTCATATGACTCATTGCCTGACTCCCCTTTCCGGTGTAAAATCGTCCAAAAGTGGTAGTCTCGGAATCCGTTGCTGAACAGTAGAAAGTTTAATCGAGCTCGAAAAAAGGCTTAAACGTCGCCAGATAGGCGACTTATTGTAAGATACTAAGCGGAAGACATAGCTGAAAACGCCAAAATTTTGCTTAATTTTTAATTAGCTGAAATTTAACTTCTGGACTTTAAAAAATTGGCAGTGTTTTTCCTCTTCTTTTGAAAATCTCGTGTGCCAAATTGCCTCAAGATCTGGCAAAATCTGTAGATTTCTATATTTATCTTCTATACTTATAAAAGGCAATGTTTGTGTGTGTGTGTCTGCGATCTTCAGACGAATCTATCGCACTTACAGACATGAAATTTGGCACACTGGTAGTCGTAATGGTGACTGAATGCACCTCAAAGCTGAAATTTTAAAATTTAATCTAGAAAATTTTTTATTTAATGTTTTGTGTTGTTTTGGATGATTTCTCGCACTAATTTCTCAATAGCATGATTTCGGATAACTGTACGATAAAAATAGATGCACCATCGGAAAGAACACGCGATTTCTGTTCTAATGAAGTTAGTTTTGAGCTTCTAACATAGTTTACTGAATTTTGAGGAATTTTTATAAAATAGTCAGTTTTGGCATCTAAATGTTAGTTTTGTTTTCAAATTTGTTGCATCCGACTTTCTAATAACACTATTATTTTCAATTTTTTTTTCCAGCTTATAATTAGAACGGTTCTGTCTGATTTAAAACAAGAACGGTTAAAATATCTTTTCCCGTTTTTTTAAATTAATTTTTTTCTGGGCCGTTGAGAGTTATTTTTCTCGATCGAGTTCCTCGCGCGGCACTTCTTCGGAACGTTGCTTTCAATTTTGATTGGCGGACGCGCAGGATACGTCATGACCTTCAACTGAATAACTTTGATTATTATTTTCGCCAGTATCTTAACGTATTTATGCATCCGCATACTTTGCTTGCAGAATAATATTTTTCATGTTGCAATTTTTTAATATTGTTTAACGAGAAAAAAAATAAGCGAGAAAATCAATAATATGTATCTTTTGTTTTCAAAACTTTTTCGTGTCATTGTGGGCGTTTTTTTCCCCATTTTTTTGAAGCCGTGATTCCACGGGCAACTCCGTGCGCGTACTGCTAGTTATAGATATAGATTAGCCCTATTATGTATGTCGTGTAAATTTTTATTTATATTGTTTCTTATAGCTGCGATTTTATATTTTTCAACTGATATGCTGCTCATAGAAAAGTAAAGCAGATAATTTTCTTGCAAAGAAATTATCCCCAAATGTTTTAATTTACAGCAGACGATCGATTCTTTGAGCATATACTATACTTATTCACGAAACATCTAGTACCATTTCGAATGAATAACTTTTTTTATAAGTAAATAAAAAAACGTTCTGCTAAACATTCTTTTTATTACATTTTGAGATCAAACTGAAATTTACACTCTGAGTCAGAGGGATTTCCTACTCACTAGAATGCGGAAGCACCTTGTATTATGTATTTTTCTTATTTTTTCATAATGAAAGAAGGAAATACCACAGGATGTTAATTTGAATTGGAAGGGAAATGTGTTAACACTAATCTCTTCTAGATCTCATAAAATGCTTACTTTGAACTCTTTATGAGGTTGCATTATTACGCCAAATCATTCACATTATTTTTATGATAAACCTATCATTATTGTATCAAGTTTGCAATGCTTTTACTTGCGATTCATTTATGGCTTTACTTTTAGGACACTATCTTTTAACGAAGGATAAAATTTATTTATCTTCTTCGCTCAAAAAACAATAGATTTTTTTGGTAGCGTTGTATAAATTTGGCATTTCATGCACAATTTTCACTTCTCAAGGAATTTTGAGAGATCGAAGTATTTTGCTTTTTTGTCAAACTACATTTATAAACTTCAGATAAAATTGAAATGAATGAGTTTAATTCATCATTATATTGCTCTAATTATATCATAATAATTATATATAATTATCATTGATTGCTATAAAGTATTCCAAAAATTTACCTTCATCAGCTTCCAGATGAAACTTTTTTTTCATCGAATGAGAATAAGAGCTTCCGATTACAAAAAAAAGTGTTTTTGATTTATTTAAAATAGAAACGAAAAGGATTTCTCCTTTGGGAAGATAATATTAAACAACATTTATGAGTCAGTGGTTTAGTTGTTGCTAAAACCCAGTTTTGAATAAAAAAAGTTTGACTTTCCAAATAATTTTTTTTTCTTAATTTACCATAATCGCAATCGAATTATAATAGACTGATAGAATATGCGCCATTCTACAAACGTTTTATGTACGTTTTATTTTTAAAAAATTTATACGTTATATTCATAGAAATAGAATTTACTCATTACTGTTGGATTACAATTTTCCAATACACATTGTCGAACATTTTGAAATTCATGTTTGTCTTCTTATTGATTACCAACTACTCAAATTTTAAACTAACATCTGGACAGGGAGAACATTTGTTTCAAAGTCATACCCAAAAGGAACAACTTAAGTCATCTTAAATGTTTAATTTATTTAATTCGTTTGAAATATCTGAAACAGTGATCAAAAGAGAGATTACGACTGAACGACTGAATAGTAATATTTAAGTACCGCAGCGGTTAACAACCTTTCACTCGCATACCCCTTGATTAGTGTTCTTATTTTTGAGTACCCTCTACTGTTATATCACACCCCCAAACTCTCTCGCCACAAAATTTTTTTATTAATAACACAAAGGGCTTATTTTAGCTTAAGAGTCAAATGACTCAAATCAATTTAATAAAACTTGTAGGATTCATTTTTGACTTAACATCTTTTTCCATTTTTTATAATAGTAATAGTTCAACGTCAAAACAAATAAAAACTGCATTGCAATAATTTCGCATTTACTTATGGTGAGAGCTAACAATTACTCAAAGTGATGATCAATTAGTCATGGCTGTTTTTAATAGCGTTTTAAATAAAATCTTCGAAACAGAAAAATCTGAGCGGTTTCAGATTTATTCTGGATAACCCGACGAGAAAAGAACAAAAGAAAAGAGGCAGAAAGAACAGTGGCACTAATAAAGCCAGCTTTATTAATGGACACGGATGACTCAAGCATAATCATCAGGATTATTAGTGGGACCGGTGATTTATTCTGGATAACCTGACGAGAAAATAACAAAAGAAAAGGGGCAGAGAATACAGTGGTCACTAATAAAGCCAACTTTATTAGTGGACATGAATGACTCAAGCATAATCATCATCAGGATTAGTGGGACCGGTGATTTATTCTGGATAACCTGACGAGAAAAAAAACAAAAGAAAAGGGGCAGAAAGAGCAGTGGTCACTAATAAACCAGCTTTATTAGTGGACATGGATGACTCAAGCATAATCATCATCAGGATTAGTGGGACCGGTGATTTATTCTGGATAACCTGACGAGAAAATAACAAAAGAAAAGGGGCAGAAAGAACAGTGGTCACTAATAAATCCAGCTTTATTAGTGGACATGGATGACTCAAGCATAATCATCAACAGGATTAGTGGGACCGGTGACAACCAGTTGTCAATCAATTACTAGATATTAATCTACTTCTTCCTTTTCTTATTCCATGAATATGTTTTCGGACTCGTACAATTCTCACTTTCATTTTTCATTCCAATTTGAGAAAACGAAATTTTAGAATACAGTAGAACCCCGTGAATACGAAATAAGTGCTACTTACCGTTGTTCGAATTCCGAAATTTCGGTAAAATACTCTTGATATACCAAATGCAGTAGATTAATGACTCGGGGTGCTCTGTGCAGGCGTACGGAAAGAGCACGCGGCGGTTTGCACGGTATAGAGGCAAACAAGTTGAGGGTAAAAAGAAGATATCTGAGTTTTTTTTCCTACTAATTAAGGTGCTGCATTCATTCAAGACCAATTACAAAACTGCTTTTAAATTGGGAGTACACATTAGCTTTGTTTCTGATTCGTATTTGTTAAATTGACTTCATTTTTCAGTAAAAAGTTTTCAGAAAATTAAAAAAAAGATGTTCGGATTATCGAAAATTTCAGATTCCAGGGGTTCGGATTCCATGGGTTCTACTGTATTCCTATTTTTGCGTTACCTAAGTCATTTTCGAGTACCTCTAAATGTTCTGTCACGTACTTCCAAGAGTACGCGTGCCGCAGGTTGAGAATCTCTGAAGCACAGCATGAACTCATAACAACAATGAAAATGCGTTCTTTTCAGTGGCGAATCAAGGATTTTGGTCTTGGGGGAGGCCTGAGGTCAGGAAAATTATGTATCTTCGTGACCTCATGGCTTATGTAAGTGAAAATACTTTAACTTTACTCGCCTGACAATAAGAATCATAAAGAACACTACAATACATTCGATAATTTAATAAAAACACTATGAAATAACTATCCAAAAAATGTTTTCGACTACATCAACGTACAAGTACGAGTGGAATGACTACAAAAGAAGGAAAATTTTCGAGCCTGACAAGCCAGAAAACAATGTTGGCACATTTTATTTATTTAAAAAAAATAGGGATTAAGAACAAATACGCGTAGTGCTTTGAAAAAAAATAGAGAATTTTGTTTAGCTCTGGCCCCATAGCCCTCCACCGGATTCACCACTGGTTCTTTTACGCAAATGAATAATCGACAGCAACAAAATTACAGAATCGAAATAATAAAAAGATTGGTGATTACAATAAAAATAAAATTAGGCGTAGCAAAGTAAGATAATATGAAGTAAATTTCTTACCTGCAATTGACATAATCCTCATTAAAAATAAGTCGGCTGATGATTATCAAGTTCTCGATGGCAAAAAAATTTTAAATCCTTCCTTTCTGAATGTGAACTACGTTGTTTAAACGTCACTTCCGACTTATGATGTTACAACATAGGAAGAGAGTTTCCAGATACCTCCTCTGAAGTCAAGGTTTTATCTCATATCTGCCAACGAATCTCAAATGTGTTAGCTCCCTAAGTTTCTACTTCAAAGTATTTTCAGGTGCTGTCCTCGACAGCTGATCTCGATTCAAAATTTCGAGGCCCGTCCAAAATAGCCCCCCTGTTGCTTCGAAATGGGACATTAATATGACTAAACTAACTACAATGAAAGTATTTAAAAATACAGACTTCAGATTGCATTTATGCCAAATTGATGCTCACTCGCTAGTTGGTTATATTTTCTGAGAAATTTTTGTTGAAACAATAGTATATCAAACTGTCATGATGAAGTCTAAGATAAATAAAAAAAATATATAATTTTTAATGAAAAGTGATTGAAATTTCGACAGTTTTGTTACTAAGTAAATAATAAATTCAGTCATAAAGCTTCGTTTAAGTTTTTTTGCAAAGAGTTCAGTGTTTTCTGCACCTATAAATTGAAAGTAATTTTTGATAAAATAGTTCAGTGTGTGAAATGGTATAATTGCAAATGATTTAAATACGCCAACGGGTAGACTGTTCGCTTGCTTGGCTGTCCATGCATATGTGAACATGATATGCAAAAATCTGTGACTAAATTACTGTGAAGGAAAAAATAGAATGTTTACATGATGCAGAAATGCATATAAATAAACATGTGTCATTAAGTGTTACAGACTCTAGAGAATATGGGGCATCGATGGCAAGATCTCGGCTTCAGGATCAGAGAGTTCCAGATTCGAAACCCGATTCCACCTAAGATTTGATGTGTATCTCGCTCTTATGAACGTAAAAGTTGCCGTTAAGGATCAATCGTTTTCCTTCTGGTATTGCGTGGAAGTTTGGCGAGGGTGGTCCTGATTTGTGTACCATCCTCGTTCTCTGACCATAGTTCAAAATTATGCTGTTTGCCCAAAAATATTCCTCAAGTTGCTTTCAAAGCGGATGTCAATATAAATAAAATAAAATTAAATAATATTTTATTTGGTTGTATATATATTATGCTGTTTGCCCAAAAATATTCCTCAATTTCCTTCAAAACGGATGCCAATATAAATAAAATAAAATTAAATAATATTTTATTTGGTTGTGCTGTTTGGTGAACGACGCGTGGTCAAACAGGTCAGATCGTCGTTCAATCGTCGCTCAGTTTCGTTATATTAACGTTCCGTTTTGAAGCAACGCAAGGGCTATTTTGGGATGGTCCTTGCAAGTTTGAACCGCAGTCAGAAGACGAATTTTGTAAATTTTGTTCTTCAATAAAGTGGTTCGGGCTTTTGGTTGTAGGGGGCGCTGGCACTGGTGTTCGCGCTTTATCCAGCTTGTGCCCATTTAAAACCGATGAGGTGACTCTAGTAGTCATAGGTATCGTGGCGTTAGGTCAGATGACGAAGACGACACCCGACCCCCTCTCCAAACTTCCGCACCACAACAGGGGGAGGACGTTTGACCCCCTATGTATGATTTAACTTGAAATATGCCCAATATACGACGGATCTTCAGTGGAATCAGGTTTTGAACCTGTAACCTTTCAGTTCCGAGGCCACTTTACCACTTGGCCACCGCGGCCGTTCAAGCGTCGCGTTGAAGGTTTTGATGCTAAATTTTTGTCTTTGCAGAAACTCAACGGAGGAAATAAAGTAAAACTTTCAAAATTTGTAAAATCATCAGCAAAGTAATAACGTCTGAAAACTCTTTATTTGGCGATATTTTAAAACTGGATAGCATATACACAAATCCAATTTAACAAGAACTGTTCAAAATTCCCACCATTCGTTGACACCCACTTCAACAGCGGCGGGGCTGGCGCAATTGGCGAACTTTTAAAAAAATAATAACCTAGCAATTTCGCGGACATTTGCCTCAGCGATGGAGATTCTTGCAACAAGTTTGTCATGACCACCGCCTTGGTATTCGTATACTGATGCTTGTTCCCGGCATGCAGTCAGAACTATAAATGACTAATGCGGAAATCAAAATACAATGCTGGCAAACAGCGGCCTCTATCTCATAGGTTAGCGTTTATGACTATACTTTTTTGGTGTGATTGAGGCTTCTTAGGGTGTTTCCTACCTCTCTCATTGTTAGTATGTTGAATTTTGAATCATCATGTATATGCTTTATAAAAAATCTATGTATGAAAAATATTGGGCAAAAAGCCCATTTTTAGCTGATTTCGCCAATTTTTATTTCATACTAGCAGTATTCTCCCTATTAGCACAAGATGTTCTACAATATTCATACGTTATCTTTACGATCCTGCGCGGCATTCAGAATATTGTAGCAACATCGTGGAGATATTGTAAAATATCTTGTGCTAATAGGGCTGGCGGCGTTACTTGTGGTATCATGACTTCAACAAAATATAGGCCCAAAATGGCATAAAATAAGGTAAAAGTATAAAAAATATAAATCAAAACGTTATCCACCGAGATTAAAAAATGATCTATCATGAGTTTGAAAAGGAAGGCGAAATTAAACAGAACATAACACACAGACGCTCACAAAGAAAAAATAACCACAGGAGAAAAACCCTTTGCCTAACCTGTTTAAACGGTGTAATAGTTCATTTAGACTGAAGAAATAAAAGTATTTCATAATATTCCGTATAGTATCTACACTCGTTCATGGCAGATTACCAAATAAAGCAATCGCTCTAATTTTTTCCGCCATCTGGCGCACACTTGGATGGAACGGGAATTCCATAAAATAGTTCTTCCTTCGAAGAAAACATCTCTGACCCCATCAACTAAAAATTAATTAAAAATCGACTTAAAATGGTATTTTATTCGTTCTTGTTTTAAATGAGGGAGAAACGTTCCATTTATTAGCTTAAAAAATTTCAAAAAGATGGAGTCACTTGATTTTTAATTTTTAAAATTTTACGCGAAAACTGACTATTATTTAAAAATTTCTCAAAATTCAGGAAATTACGTTAGACTTTCAAAACAAACGTCATTGAAACGATAATTGTTTGCTCTATTTGATGTTGCATTGATTGTTTTTTCATCATTATTTCTCATGGATCGGTCAAAAACATGAGAAAAATCACCGAAAACAACACAAAACATTAAATAAAAAATTTTCTAGGTTAAATTTTAAAATTCTGGCTTCAAGGTGCATTGAGTTGCCATTATGACTACCTGTGTGCCAAATTTCATAGCTGTAAGTGCGATGGATTCGCCTGGACATCGCACACACGCACACACAAACTTTGTCTTTTATAAGTATAGATGAAACACGTGAAGCCTAAATATGTCATCAATGGTCTTTTGTCCCTCATCATCCTCTGTTATTAAGAGAAAACTCAAAACACCACTTCATTGTACGTTCTCCATGGGAAAAATCCTTAAGAGAGTCCCTAGTCCCCAACCACTATACCAATTTTTCCAATATTTATTTTAAATGACACTCATGACCTTAGAAACTACGTCACCAATGGTCGTTAGCTTCTCTATTGCATTGTCTACCCAATAGTTGAAAAAAATTAAATCTCTGGTATTTAAATCACTATTATTTATGCAAATGGCTTATATTTCATTCATTTAGTATATGCTTCGTTTTTTTTATATTTATGTAAAATTTATTGAGCAAAAATGTATTAAAAATGTCAGAGTAAATGATAAATAAATTCATTCAAAATAAATACCTTCTGATTTTATTGCGTAACATTTTTTCTAATTTCTGTAAAAAAAATATAACCTAAAATGCATTAAAATATGCATTGTGCTGTTATTTGCGAGAAACAAAGTTAGATTCAGGGGGTTGGATAATTCCTTCTTTAAAGGATTGTAGTTGCTTCTCATTACTTGTAAACTGAAACACTGTGGCATCCGGCCATTACTAAAAACCCCAATGATAAAACCATTCTTTTTTTCATTATATTATTGCGATTATTATTTATACAGAGTTAATTGACATCCATTGCATTGAGAGAATGTAACGATCGAAAAAAGCCCCTATATAATTATTTCATCGATCAATATAGTAAAATGTATTAATCAATATAAAAATATATCGTATTGATTATGAAATAATCAATATACGTATATTTTTTGTAATCATCTCAGGTGGAATTTATTATTATTATTATTGTTATTATTATTATTATTATTATTATTATTATTATTATTATTATTATTATTATTAT
>BGPR01000106.1:126910-154577 GCA_013235015.1 Araneus ventricosus | reverse complement strand
GTCGTTGTTGGAGATCTTATCCCGGAACAGACTTCTGACTTATCTTAGTCGTTGTTGGAGAGTTTCAGCCCATGACATTTGAAAATGTTGGTTAATTAATATGTAAGGTTTAATAACGCAAAAGCCAGACGGTTGTGTAGCAGGGTGGACCGAAAAAAACGTTTTTTTTTCTTTTCGAAACGCTATAGTGCGAAAAACTAGCCTCTAGGGTAGATAAGTAAAATGCAAAAAAAACTTTTTCTTTTGCTTACATCTGGCGGTATCGCATCGACCCTAAACTTTTCGAAAATATACGATTTTCATAATTTTTCTAATAACTGGAAAAAAAATCAAATAACTTCTATAATAAGTAGCTATAGGTATAGTTTAGTAGAAAAAGTGTAGGAAAGATAAATAAATGAAAAAATAACATATTTTATAATTTGCTAATAGCGCATTACACTAAAAAAACACATTTTTTTTACAAAAAATTGACAAATTTCCATTGAAACAAAAAGTTGTTTCTGATTGTGTAAAATTTCAATTTGCAAAAAAATGTAGTCCTTTACTTGCCTTCAGTTTCTTTTAGTACTTTGAAATAAGACTTGCTTGAAAAAATCTGGCATTGAAGATCTTGAAAGAAGTGTAGTTCTTATGAAACCATCTCTGGAATTGGAACCGACGAATTTTTGTGATGCCTCAGTTACCAGCTTCACACCTCGTTCCACTGCTTGGGTGTGACATGGGAACTTGTCAAAGTTCCGCTGTTTCACATGGTTGGACCAAAGATCAAATCTTTTGATTCGTGAATTTTCGCAGCAGAGGTGGTGGTGAAAGTGAAGGAGTATTCTAGTGAATCATTTCAATGTAGTCTATTGCTAGCAAATTGGATTTTGGTGATTGGAAACTCCTGATGGACTTTCTTTTAGAAGCTAAGTTTTTAGCTTTTATAATTCTTCTGAAACTGTACTCTCATATATGATCAGTTCTATCTGCTATCATACTGAAAGGCGAGTTTTCTGGAAGGGCAAAAAATACATTTCTCTGACTTTTTAACAAGTTTTCTGGCAGGAATCTTGACGATTCTATAACTTCAAATACATGCTCTGGCCCATTTGTGAAGTACTATCTACCCTAGAGGCAGGTTTTCCGCACTATAGTGTTTCGAAAAGGAAAAAAAGTTTTTACGGCCCACCCTATTGTGTAGAGCTAAAGATACTTGGGTAAAACGTGACCAGTTCAAATGATTTCAAGGCAATAAATTAAAATTAATTGAATTCATTGCCGCAAAAGTTGTTTCTTAGCGGAGGCTATGAAATGCTGCATTTCGAAAGCAAAAGGGAAAAAATACGTACTATTAGTGCACAGAGGTTCATTGTCCGACCACCGTCCTGATGATTCACAAATTAAAGTTTTATTTCCAAGTAATGTATATCCTTGATCACAAGAATAAAGCAGACGTGTTCCCACAGGGTAATTAAGACCACCTTTTTCATCTATAGTTCGCCGACGAGAATCAATCGAGGTGAAAAATACAACCACTCTGCCATTTGAGACGGGACCAAACTTCTCGCATCTCACTGAAAATGAAACAAGCCAGAAAAAAATGTCTAAAAGTGGTTAATAGATAAAAATATAAAAGGGAAGTGCAAGGTAAAATTTTATGACAATACAAAAAAGATGCTAATTAAGTATTAAAAGTTTAAAAAATATCCAATGCAAGTTTTTAAGTTTAAGTACAGAAGCAAAGTGAAATATATCATCATTAAGTCAAGGATAAACAGAAAAAATACTTTGGAGGGTGGGTTGGTTGGGTTTTCTGGTACAAAAGCCAGGTCTGATTTGGAAGGTGGGAAAGTGCGCTTTGGTGCGATTTTTCGAAATTTTAATTATAATTTTATTTCATTAAAAATCAAGCAAAATTTGGGTCATTTGGCGATAACATTCGAAAATATTATTGTAAAAATTTTAATTTTACGCCGCCTTAAAATTCAAAATATTATCTTTTCATTTATACCTATTTAGATTTCCTAGTTTTAAGAATTTTTTAAAAATATGAATATCTATAATATTGTTACAAAGATGTAATGTCGCTTTCCTGCCTCGCTAGTCTTATAGTTGGGCAGGGAGTTTTACAGGGGTAAGCATGGAGTGACAGACAGCGATAAGCCCTGGACCCTGGCCTTGGAGATCATTTTGGAGACTTGGCGACTCTGGCGACAAATCGAAGATACCCGAAAATGCTATTACTTTCTCGATATTTTTATTAGGGGCCGAGATTCAGGTTTTTCCTGAAAATTCTATGTGACGTCACGGTCTATCGAGGAGAGTATAAAAAGACCGCGCTTGGATCACAGTAGTGTTGTTGATCGACTGGAACGATTTTGGAGTTTCGTCCGCCGTGCTGGAAAGCAGGTGAGCTGAGCGCTATTGAAAGTGCAGTTACTGTTATTATTAGTGATTTGCTAACTGTTTGTGTTTCTAAATCTCAAAGTGCTGTTACTGTTATTACTAGTGAATTGTCTGTGTATGCTGCTAATCTGTGCAAGATCTATTGTTCGTGTTACCTGTGCTACGTGTTTTCTTGCATATTTGTGAATATACCTTAAACCACCATTAACCTGCGTGTTGGACTGTTTACACCGTACACGCACAGAAAGATTTTTGTAACAATATACAACAACACTTTTGAGTGCTGCAATGAAATTCAAACCATTTTTATTGTTCATACAAATATTTGATTGCCTGTTTCTCTTCCGCTGTTGAGAGCTAAGAAATGAAGAATTTTGCTTGCTTATTTTCATTTAAATGGTAATATTATAATGAATTTTACTTTCCTTTTTTTATTTTATCAACATTTTTATGTGAAATCTGTAAGCAAAGTTTTTAAAGATATTAAGTATTATAGGAAATATATCCAATTAGTTCAAGGATTGTGATTGCTCTAATCTTTAATTATTTTTATAGGGATGTTTTAATTCAATTAACATGCTGTTGGACGTAAAATGGCTGCTTCATTTTAATGTTGGAATCAAATGCATATTCCTCATGAGAAATAAGAAAGTGAGGTTGGCACCGAGACATCGTGCAATTAAACGTTATATGGCGCGGACAGTTACTTGACTCCATTAGGGATGTTCATATAGTATAGACACTGAATTAAACAAGAGCATGACTTCTAAAAAACACGAGTTATATGTCTATAACAATTTGAAGTTTAAAATTACCTATTTATGGGAACCGCGAATGTATAAAATTATGCATAAGCGATTCAATCGAATTCGACATAATCATTATTCATGGCGAACAAACTGGTCGCTGAAGTTGGCTAAAATAATTATTGATAATGAAATTTCTGTACTTACAAAACTGCTTTTTTTTTATCTATTATTTAACCTAAATTATTCGATCTCTCATTAGCTAACGAATTGAACTACACGCTTATATCGCTCTTGAGTCGCCAGATGGCGCTGCTCGGAACGGCGAACGTCCGTTGTTTCGGCACAGAAGTTTAGATAGAATTAGAGCCGAAAATAAGTGTGGAATGTCATGGAAGGATAGGTGTTAGGTACTGAAAATTATCGGTATGCAGTTATGAGAGATAATGCAGTTTAAAAATATACGTAAAGTAAAATACATTTCCACAATGTCAAAGCGAGTTTAGGGGATTAAAGGGGGAGGACTTTTTATCAATGAATTCCCTGCGCAAGGGACTAAACTTCAGATATTGTTAACAGAAACATTTTTTGTCAGGCTGATAATTTTCGTACAATAACTCCAAAATAAATTCAATGTTTCAGACTGACTTTTCAGAAATCAGGTTTGAACCTTGGAACTGAAAACAAAATTACGAGGACCGTCTTTTTTTCAGCCTCCGATCGAGCCGCTAAACAGGCAGACAAGTGGTAGAAGGTGGGGATGCGCTGTGAGCGGCTGCGCATGTCTCTAACCATAACCTAGGCTAGCTGGCTAGTTTTGAGCTGAGCTGTCAGCATGTAAAGATGGCTGGTAGAATTGATGAAACCACCAAGTGCGAGTTGCGTAGTGTTATTCGCCTTCTCCCAGCAGAAATTTAGTTTGTGGAAAACGGTCGATGCAACTATTTCTTGCCAGTCTTTACGACGACTGCGAAGAGCCATTCTGACTTCTGGAGTTGTCCTCATACATGACAAAGCCCGCCCTCCCAGTGCTGCTGTAAGCCAGCTGCTTCTGGAGCAGTTTAAATAGGACGTATCTGATCACTCAGGATGTAGCTCCAAATTACCGACGATGATTTCCATCTCTTCCCTAAATTGAAGAACTGGCTAGGAAGCCAAAGTTTCCAGAAATTTGACCAGATTCAAAGCAACGTTTAGGCCCATATCACATCACTAGCGGCAACGTTCTTCGAACAGGGGACCGAAAGATGGTTCCCCAATATGATAAATGCCTGAAGTTTCACAGCGATTATGTCGAAAAGTAACCATGTTTGAACATAATTTTTGGTAATAAATTCATTTTATTCTCTACTCATCTCTTTTTTATGGACCATCGGAGGTTAAAAAATAAACTGTCCTCATAATTTTATACCATGCCTTTTTTCTTTATTTGTGACCATTAAGAGTACAGAATCCTAGTGCAGTTTTTTTAATCCTAGTTTTGGTATAAACATAAAGGGATATATATATATCAAAAGATCTAGAGTGTTTGTCCTGAGTGAAAGTTTTTAAATTGAGACTCAGGTAACTAGCTGACATTCTTTTGCAAAAGTTTCTACATTTTCTTGTGAGACTTTGAAATATCTAACTCCGTATTTCCATTTTAATTTTATAGAAATCAAATCTTAGTTGAAAATTAACAGTAAAGATATGAGACTAATTCAATGATAGGAAAGTGTATTAGGGAATTCATAATTTTTAATAAACATTTAGTTTTATTACTCATCATTTCATTTTGTGCCATAGTTACATCATTTTAAACTTTCAAATTCCCCAAAATGCAAATGTTGACAAATAGGAGATGTAGATTATTATATTTTAAGTGTATGTAATTTGCAAATAATCATTTTATAAATAGGCCGAATGAATAAATTCTGACGACTTGGTTCAGAATAATGTTCAGGAATACAACCACTCTCCTTGATCATGAAAAGTAGCATAAGATTTCCAAATACAAATGTAACGAAATTGCTAGTTCAAAGGCATGTATCTTTTTAAACAGAGTGAGGATAATTAAAGTATTGGTGTTTAGAGCTCAGTTATAAACAAATTGCATTGGGGCAAACACAACGCCGTCTTGTTTATAATATTTAGATAATGGGAAATCAATGTATAAAAAATAGTTCTCTTTTTGGAGCAGATGCCGCCACATCACAAATTTCATCTATCTAGCTAGTTGTGCTTTTGAGCTATCGTGTTTACATGACAAACAGACAGTCTATCCTTTGGGGATTTTAGTCCAAACTTAGTTACAGATCTGTACTTCTGGTGTATATATATATGAAAAAACCGTGAACTTAAATTATCCCTACTAGCTTGTTGCGTTCATGCGTGATTATGTTCGCACACACATTGACAGACTTCCCTTTGACGGACATCCTCCCAAATTTGATAAAAATCTGTGATTCTGGTGTAAAGATAACAAATCAAATTTGTCGATTTAACGTGTTGCGTTCTTTAGTCAACATGATCGTAGACAAATACAATTCCAAAAGTGGTTCTTTGGGATCCAGGGAGGACAAAATCATAGAGATCCTTTAAAATCTCAATGTCGAATATTTTGCCATCGCATCATCCGTTGTATACGAAAAAATAAATACCTTACCTTCAGCACAAGTGGGTGGTTCCTCCTCTGACCAGAATCCATTATCTTCACAAATTAAGTCTGCCACTCCTTTTAAGACATATCCTTCGTCACACGAGTAATGGAGGCGAGTTCCAACCGGAAGTTCGAAGTCATCTTCTTCGAATAGCAGCGGTCGTGTCAAAGTACGAAGTACAAGCACACGGCCATTGTGAATGTAGGCTTCGTTTCTGCAATGCGTCGAGCGATGAACTGTAAACATTAATGAAAACTGAAGGAAATATCTATTAAAAAAGTATTTCGAATAGAATTTAGGAAATCTTTAATGAACTAACTAAGCTAAATTTCCTTAATATAAGGTCTGGTAGCAAATCGGGCGAATTTAAAAATGCTACCAGATATATAAATTGGTTCACAACAACACCAATTTCCCCCCTTTATAAATTTAAATAATATTTTACAGCAAAATTATATATCACCCGAGAAGAGTATAAATGCATCTGGGAAGCAAAAATACATAATTTTAATTTTTTTTTGGTATATTTCTTACCTGCTAATAATTCTGTACAATCCTTCAGATTATTTCTGATGGAAGGAGTTTGATAAATATACGAAAAATACTTGTTTTACTCTACTGAATATGTTTGAAAAACCGTCATAAAAACTTACTTTTTCTTTTTCTTCGTATGTGCTCTAACACACCTGTAAAGAAGAAATAATGAGTAAGCCTCATAACATCGGCAATTCCAAGTGTAATAAGTTATTATCTAAATATTTTATATAATTTGGAGAAACCAGATGGTCGTTATCCTGGTTCAATCCACCTGTCAACACCCACCTCCCTCCATTTTCGAGAGAAATCGAAAAAATACTTCTTCACTGTGCATTCTCGATGGAGAAAAGTCTTGACAGAGTTCCTCAGCCCCAACCACTACACAAATTTCGATAGTTTTTATTTCATATGAACTATGTCGTGAATGAATTATGTCGTCAAGGCCTTTGGCAGTCCCTCAGACTCTACAACCGCCAAATCGCCAATTTATTTCGCCAAGTTGCGAGCATAGCCACAGGCTATTATTATTACAGGCGAACAACTGTCCCTAAAGGCAGCTTGTTTATCAACAAAAAAAATTATGCAATTTATGATAGTGAATTATATTTACACCATTATTATTTATTTTAAATATAAGCAAGTAATAGTTAATTTAATTAATTGTATACTTAACCCGCGTGCCTTACACTTACACAAGGACGCGCGTCGGGCTTCGTAGGTCCGGGGTTCTGTTTTTTAACAAAACGCGAAGAAAAGTGCATTTACTTTAATAGGAAACGTTTGTTGCACTAGTGTACAGAATATAAAATATTAATAAAATAATTTTCAGATAAATATCTTCTGGGGAGCCCCATTAAATTGAAGAAGATCGATGAATACTTGTACTTCTAAGGTATTTATGGAAAGTTTAGCTTTCCAGTCCAAAACTACCTGAATTCGCCTGAATATAAGTATTAATACATTGTCTGTCTCATCGATAAGCATTTCCATGTCTTTTGGACCGATTATTCAACTTTTCCATCACCAAAGTTTTTCGGGATGTTGTAGGACGACGTTGTGTGTAAAAGTTCTCATATTTTTGTGAGGTTCTTTTTGATGCCATTTGTTAATTCCACCGCCGTTTACTACATCATATTCTTAACTCCAGCCTTCTTCTAAATAATCGTTGGACTCGCAAATATCCCATTCATTCTTTAATTCCTTTTCAGAATTCGGCTTATGATCATAGCTAATTCAACAGCAAAAAATTCTTCATTTTCTTCGCTAATCGATTCTTAATTAGTTTATTTTCAGCTGAAAGCTTTTCTAATCTTTAAATCTCACATTTATAGTTCAAATAGCGATAAATTGTCGCTTTCTATCCGTTCTCTTTAGCGATTATACGCAGAAACGCGAGCGCGCGCATCAGGTTTCGGAGACCCAACCGTCTGTTTTCTGAGATGACAAATGAGGGGAAGTTCTTGAACTACCTGTAATCATCAAGCAAATGACCTTGAATGCAGCTACTGTGAATCTGGAAGTTTTTCGTTGATGGGTTAATTTCTCTTAATAAATTCTTTCAGACACCGGACCTCGTAGGCCCGACGCGCGTCCTCCCGGGTTAAAATGACAGAAGTTGGTATGATTCCTATGGAAGTTTTGATATTATTTCAAGATAATGGAGATAAATATTTTTTGACAACTAGTAGCATTTAAAATTTAAAATTTGAAAATATATTAAATATTAATTTTTATGCTTCGAAAGTTTTCATTTCTTCTGATTTTACAATAAATCTTTGAAACAAAGTTGCGGTATTTTTCTTTGTTTCTCTTTTTAGCCTCGAAATGTGATCAAATACTGTTCCATTTTAAAAAGGATTATTTCAAATATGTCGCAGTAGATGGCAGCACAAACGAATGAAGTTTGACTGGGATGAAAAATATAATTTTAAAAGAATTTTTGGGGTTTGGGATCTACAAACATTTTTATTATTATATTGCATCTAAAGACAAAAAATAAAAAAATATCCACAGAATTCAAAATTTAATTTAAACACTAAGTTTTTTTCTTCTTTCATTTCAAAATGATCGCATATCTTACATTTTACCCTTAAAAAATAAGTAATTCTCATTCAGAAGGAAGAAAAATTAAATATTAATGTGAGATTACTTTTTGGAAATATTTCCTTATTTCTGCTTCAAGATTAAATCTGTAAAATCGAATCTTATCATGTTATCGCCATTTTATTCTTAACTTGATTTTAAAATTTCTTCTATCTAAGTTGGTAATGAGTAAACTTTGAAGAAGCTGAAATACCCATTTGCTCCTGAAGAGATACATCACAATTGAAATGTAATCTTTCAAATACGATATGTCAATACCACAAAATACAATAATAGTATAATGTCGGTAAAAGATTTTAAAATTCTGTTACCTGTGCAAAGAGGCCCAAATTGTTTCGGAGGACAATTGATACAATGTGTAGTGTTATCTTTGCAGGTCTGGCATTTAGCCCATGTGTTACACGTGTATTCTTCTTTCAGTTCATTTTCGATACATTGTCTGAAATATGGCAAAGATTGCTTTTAAAACTGTTGCGAATAATTTCATTCTAAAGTTTCAGCTAAGAATAAAAACTGTAAACAGTCAGAGTACATTATACACATGAAACACACAAACTGTATTGAAAAAAGAGTGGAATTTTCAGCATTTACCAGCTACATTATCAGAATGGCGAAAGTGCAGGTTAAATCACAGGTTCTTTTTTCTGTATAACAACGGCAGGTTGAGTAATGTAGCACAAAAATCAATATGGGTTTACATTAGAAAATTAGACTCCAGAGTTTTACAAATTAAAGAAAAACATTTTTGTTCCTATGTTCGTCTGCCATGCAAATCTGGATTAATTTAGCCTTGTTAAGTGTGATTAATTTCTCGTGTTGTAGCCGTAAAAGGACTATTTGGGTACTTTCATAATTTTGAACCATGGTCAAATGACGAGGAGGACATTTGATCTAGCAGCTTGTCTTCAAACTTCCATAACACATTAAGAGGTGTTGGAACCCTAAGTCTGAAAATGTTAAATTGGCCACTTCGATGTACCTTTTCTCAAAATCTGTTGTAGATACATGTTTGTAGCTTTTTATACGAATAAACTACACCTTTCTCATTACACTGAAATGTGTTTTTTAAGAAACTGAAATATTTATTTTTTACAATTTTTTTTGCGTCAAAATAGGGCAAAATTTCACTATATCTAACTAAATATTTTGTAAATTTATAAAAAAATTAAAAGTTAACCAAAAGTTCATTTTAGTATAATGAGAAAGGTGTACTTCATTTGCATAAAATTTTCAAACATGTATCTGGAATACATTTTGCGAAAAGTACATCGAAGTGGCCAATGTAACATTTTCGGAATAAGGGTTGCAACTCCCCATAAGGTGAAGATTCTTCATAGCATGGCATAAACAACGTGAATGTCACGGACGATATTTCAGCTTGATAGCTTATTTTTCTAAATATTTAATTCTAATTACATTGAAATGGTACAATATCTAGCATTATTTTTTATCCATAAAAGGATATTCAAATTCAGTAAATTATATGATGAAAATAACTATCCAAATTCATAAAGATTTTACAAGAAAATCGCATACAAATATAGCTTTTAAATTTCCTTCTATTCCTAATAGAAGAACAAAAGGAATTGTGATAATAGAAATTACTCACGTGTAGTTTTTATTGCTAGAGCCACACCTACAGGATATGCATCTCAGACAGGATACGGGTGCAGCCATTGCGAGAATGGTTGATATTGCTAAGCAATGCCAGAAAGCTAAAAATAGATGCATTAGTTTAAGCTATTACTAGAATGGTTGTTTGAGATAAGCTAAGTGAATTATAAACGGATTCACACACATTACACAGCTAAAATTGTACTGTTGTCTTGTCTGGGACCCTTACAATAAAAATAAAATTAAAATTATTGAACAGGTACAAACTAGGTTTTTGCGTTACTTATTTTACCGAACAAATCTCTATTATCCACAAGACTTATCCTCATCTCATTTACGTAACATCTTCGGCATTCACAGTTTCAGGATCCAACGTAATCTTTCTTGTCTTTTATTTTATCATAAGATAATGAATGATGACATTGATTGCAGTGACATATTGAGCCGTATCACTTATTCTGTGCCGACTAGAAGTCTGAGGAAGAATTGTTTATTTGTAAATGTATTTACCAGGTTTAATTACATACGTAATTTTTCTATTTATAAATTTTAAAAAATTTTTAACAGATACTCTGATGATCATGGTGTTTTTAACTGAATGTTTGCGGCTTTTGTGTTCTTGAAGTGTTTTTATTTTGTGCGCTTTTTAAATTCGTGCTGTGTTTTTCAGTGATTTCTGTGTCTAGCAGTTGTTTTTATTAGTCTGTGTTTTACGTTTCACTTTTTTAGTGTTTGTTTCTGTATCATGCACTCTGTATTTGTAATTCATTCTGTAGTGTGTATAAATAAAATTCCCTGCTTTTCTTTGATTAATAAAAATGCACTCACAAAACAACGGTTTTTGAAAAAAATTCTTCTTACAAATGCTTAACAAATGAATCACCTTTTTCAACATTTAACAAATGAAACTACATCAAATGGATTCATATCTGCAAATGAATGCAAATGAGAATAAATGCATTTTGATCAGAAAACTTAACAGAAAACCTGAATTTGACATCAAACCAATGTTGCAACTGATTGAAGCAAACAACTCTAAATAAGGAACAATTTGCAACAGTGAATACGAATTCACTGTTGATTGATGTTAAATGATGCTCACGCGATATATGTAAAAAAGTAAAGTAAAACAACATATATATAAAATTAAAAAAACGTTCGCATCAGCGTATCACAAAGGAAAAATAATTTTTTTTATCAAAAATCTGGTGGTCAAAACAAAAATCGCAAAGGTGGATTAGTAACAACATTAGTTACGAAAAAAAATGAAAATCAGAATTGTAGTTCAGCGACTACTGACCCGCAAAGGTGGGCAAAAATACGTATGAATTGGTGACGCTGCCTCGATATCTCGGTAACTACATACATATGTTAAAAATATAACTAATGTATTATTTTGGAGATAAAGGGCAGAAGTTACAAAAAAAAAAAAAAAACTGAACATCGAAAAAGAGTCACGCGAGTCAAGTAGTCCTACGCATTTAACATCAACGGCTGTTTTAAAAAGACAGTCTCCTGTCATTTTTTTAAATTTTTCTATCAGTTGATAAATATGTACAACAGTTAATGTTGTTAGAGTAATGCATGTAACATTCTGATGCAGGCTAAGAAATTGCTTTACATATTTTTAAAAGCCATGCTTTTAATACCTAGGATTGTTAAGTTAAATGCTTGAAATACATTTTTCTCTTTCTCTTTTGCATTACTAGCAGCGGAAAGTCGTACAAAAACGCATTTCTTCTGTTCAAAAAAGTTTGCGTAAAATATAAACAAAGTGCATGTTAATGATAGATGCATCTGCTCCAAAAGGTGCATGTTTAGATGATAGATGAAGTTACGTCAGCCATTTGACTGTGTTTTCACCAGAATTGGCTCCATATTGCACCATATACATAAAAAAAAATATTCAAAGATTCCTTACCTGCTGTTGACATAATTTCCTCTGCTGAGTATCTGAATGGTATTTATGAAGTTCATCAAAAAAAAGAAAAATGCTTAGTCGCATGCGGGAAATCTAGTGATAAGAAAAGCTCTTTGTTCTTCACTTCCGAAAAATATTGCAAAATGGAAGAGAGGAAGTTTACAGGTGTTCGTTTCCTCTCCCTGGAAGCTTTAATTGTTAAATATGTATGCTGATAAGTATTTATAAAGTCACTGATTTCACATTTCTAGGATCAAAAGTATCGGAACACTTCTGGATTTACACATTTTCCGAATTTTTCTAGAAAGACTGGAGGAACTTCACTTAAACTTCGACCATATGGAGAATATACTTGAACTCACTTGTTACAATAAATATTTGGTCACGAGTATCGGCCAGATATTGATGAAGGCGAAAAGGGATTTTGACTAACCCTGTTTCACAGAAAAGTGATAATGACTTGAAAATTTCATCAATGGTTATGCTTAACGTGCACATTGATTGCATACATTTTCGTAAAAATAGCACGTATAATCTGGGAGATAAAAAGGATAACTTAAAAAATTCCAAATTTTCCCGAATGTGTTCTGCTTATAAAATTCAGTGTTTTCAACCTTACAGAATACTCGACAATGTATTCGAAAGACATTGTATTAAAGTTTGAAGTAAATACTTTGAATATTAGAGAAAATTTGACTATTTTTAATAAATAATTTTTTACTAGGCATGTGCGAGACGTAGCGCAATTTTTCTTTCATAACCTTAAATCAGATGTATAGGGCAACTTATATAAAAATTACAAGTGAATACCATTGAGATTAAAAAAGATATCGCCACTGCACCGAGCAGGTTTTGTGTTTCTCTCTAAGAGAAACAAAATGATGAGGGGTTTTGCACAAATTGATATTTTTAAACATGACTCTTCAAACAGAAATGGTCGAACTGCAATTTAAATGATTTATTTTTTTTGTATGTATGCCTGAGTATTCAAAATATTCAACTTATATTAAAATTTATAAAATCAGTTGAAAATTCAAGTTTAAAAGGAAGCAATTTGCAAATTCCGCTAGTTGCAATGTAGATATCTTTTTAACTCTTAACGATATTCAATTGGAATTTTTGTATAAGTTGCCCTATATATATCACTTTAAAGCTGTGAAAGAAAAATTTCGCTACATCTGGCGCATATGCAGTAAAAAATTATTTAATACAAATACTCATATTCTCTCTAATATTCAATTGTATTTACTTTAAATTTCGATATCATGCTTCGCTAACATATTGTCGAGTATTCTGTTAGTTTCGGATAATTTCTCTGCAACTTGCGGGAAAATTTGGTATTTTTTAAGAAAAACTTTATATCTTCCAGAATATGAATGCTATTTTTATGAAAGGTATGTAAGCGATGAACATATTAAGCATAACTACTGATAAAATTTGCAGATCATTAGCAGCTTTCTGTTAAACGCGGCGAGCTGAAATCCCTTTTCGTCTTAATCAATTTCTGGTCTGTCCCCTAAATTCGCTCATGACCGAATCTTCGCCGTAAAATGTGAGTTCAAGCCTGTTCATCACATGACCGAAATCCAAGCTCATGCCTTTCGTATGAAATTCGAAAAAATGTATAAATCCGAAAGTGACCGGATACTTTTTATCATATAATGTACTTTCAACAGCAGATTTTAATTTTCTTGAAGTTTCTCTCGGGATACTTAATTTTAGACATTCTTGAGTTGAAAGGCACGATTTCGATAGCCACTGCACCGCAATGTCAATAAACAAGCTTATATGAAAAAAATAATATACTTAACACAAAATATCAAATGAAAAATTGGCACTTTATCTCACAAAGGATGACTGACTCGTATCTGAGGCTTAACACAATTTATTGCTCAATATATCACACAGAATTTCTAGTATCACGCACTCAGGAGATATCTTTCTTATTAAACAGTGCTTAATTGTCCACATGTAACTAATCGTAAAGGAGTTAGCCCGACCCTGCCTTGGAATCCGGGGTCACCTGAATGATAATGCCACGATAGCTGTCGGAAATTGAGGGCGGACTCATAATAGCCATCATCAGCCATGACCCACTTTCCGGTAGGGTGCATTCCGTCGTCGGAGTGGAGATAATTCAACCCCCACACTATTATTGTGCCCCCAGGAAAGCGAGAACCTTCTTATTTATCCGACGATCGCTACAAAACCCGATATACCTAAATATACAAATAAATTTCAAGATGCCCATAAACAATGTTTTTGCTCTTATTTTTTGTTTTAGAATAGTTCCTAAAACGTTTTGAAACGGGGGGAAAGCATCTATGTTTCGCAGGAAGCGCTAAAATTTTAATTTCGGGAGTCCAAGGGTAAAGTACTGATGTGCGCTTTCCGTTAGACAGGGATGAACTGGTGAAGGGGGGAGTAGATGTTCTCAATACATTCTTCTGTCGAAGAGAAGGAGAATCGCTAAGTCGTCGGCAGGAAAATATGACCATTATGGCGCATACATTTCATCGTATTGTGAATTGAGAGTGCATTAGAAGCATCTCTTTTCAACCATTCTTGCAAGAGGTCTGTCTTAGGCTTCCTCATATGACAAGACGATGTGAGAATGCACTCAGTGGCGTAGTGCAATGCTGTACCTATTTCTCCGCAGGTGCAGAAGTTGTTGTTGATAAGTCCGAACCTATGGAGATAGGCTGGAAAAGGTCCATATTCGGAGAAGAAAATTGTATTTTCCCTAATCCAATTGGAAGATTGCAGGGTCCCTGACGTGGCATGATTGTGAAGACTTGGCGGCAATTTCATCTTGATCCCAAAGATTCTGCCACTCTTGCATCAACTCATTTCGAAGAGTAGTTTTGATAAAAGATTTGGGAAGTTGAATATAGGGGTAGGTTGTCCGTGATCTGCTGCATATTTAGCCAGTTGGTTAGATTTCTTGTTTCCCTCATTGCCAGCATGAGCTCTGATCCGTGCAATCTTGATGTTTGGATATGATAAAAGGGTCTGGAATATTTTCTAGCTGTGTGATGGGTGCTTTTAGGGTTGGATGCTGCTAGGATACTGGCTAACAAATTACTGTTGCTGTTAGATGGTTGAGTTAAAAGTCTCCTTTAGGAACAAGAGTTCCGCTTGAAAGACTCTATTGTTCTCATTGAGTTTTGCTGAACACTGGTGTGTTCAGGTGTTGTTGGAGAATGCGCAGAATGCTGATCCTACCTTGTTGTCATGTTTTGAGCCATCAGTGAAAATATTTAAATGAGTGCTATTGTTAGTATGGTATCCTAAATCTTCCAGCGAGACTTGAATGGGATGCAGATAAAAGAAGGATGTGTGGACCAACCTGTTGCCTTCGTCTCCAGGTCTTGTGGTTGGATGCTTGAGATGTTTGGAGGAATCGGTAGCTGTAGCCAATAAAGAGTTGTTAGTCGTATTGGAGCAGTAGATACAGTGGTGGGAGGTCCAGTATCGCTTGCAAGGCTGCAGTGGGTGTGGTGTGATAAGCCCCTGACATGGAGTGAAGGAAGTTCTATTGAGTAGATGACAATTTTCTCTTCATTTTCTCTACTCGAGCGAGCAAAGTGAGTTGGGATTACGTAGTGATCCCAAAAGAATCACAACGTGATTTTGGGGAGCTGAGCGAGCAGGGTGTAAACCCTAGTATACTGCATTTCTTCATTTGTTTATTAATTAATGTTGCACAAGCTATAACTTTAATGATATTCCATTATGTTCATCACTATTAATTTTTTTTATTCTATGTTGTGGGCATTTGATTTAATAAAAGAGAATTGTCTTTAATCTGCTTTGTTTATTGAATATGTTTCTATCACGAAACTCATCACCCTTCTATTATTTAACTATCGGTATTCATCAACTTGTGATAATTATATTAACCATGAGTCAATTCCAAATTTTTGTGCAAAATTTTTCATGTGCTTCAAATATTTTCATTAGATACTAATAAATAAATAATATTATTCGTATTCAAACAAATTTATTCAACTTAAAGAAAGTGCCTAGTTTGAAATCATATTTTATTTTTTCTTCATAAACATTTTTAACATTTAACCAAACAAAATATTAATTCAAAATATTTTGTTTCAGGCATTTACAATTCATACATAATTTAAATTTCATAAATTTATACAGCATGAAATATTCAATTCGAAATCAATCTGTTGTAAATTTTCCCATTTCCTTCATTCTAAATAGTTGGTATCGTCTCAACGAGAAGCAGCCAAATGTGGTAGAAAAGGTTGCCACAGTAGAGTTAACTTGATAAGACATACGATGAGATGGAATGCTAAAGTGACAGTGGACGGCGCCAACCACAAATATACTAATAAATATATAATGAAATAGAGGGTTAAATATGAGCCAAGGAGATGTTGGAGACACATTGTTACTGTAATATCTAAGACGAGAAATAACAATTATTTGAAACTATTATATTTTTATATTGTATTTAAATGTTTAATAAAGTCACCACACTGAAAAAAAAGTTGATGATGATCATCAACACATTTAAAATTCTATATATCTACCTATACTTACAGAGATTTCTTATTACTATAATTTTAATAAATCAGTTTCACAAATCGATCATTCATTTCATTCGAAACGATTTTTGTTGTAAAAAAATTATTTTCTTAATTTAAAGAACTCCTCTAGGTAGAGCTTTTGCGTCTGCGATTTTTCAAATATCCATTGAGTAAAACTGGAGACTCTTGCCATAAGAATGTAACTTTCTCTTTTTTCACATGGTGCGTTCGATCTCCAGATAACTAGTCCTTCCAACGTATAACGGCCAGCTTCCGCATTGTAGAAAACCATAGGCGATCCAGGGGTCACGGAGCAGAAATCGGTGATGCCTTCTTGGAGACCGGCGCCGAACATGTCTGGAGTGATCGCTAGGGGCACACGTTTCTTTCTGAGGGCTTCCATGCATGTCTGCTCTGATATCACTGGAATTTGGATCATTTTCATCTCTCCTGGTTGTGAGTCATTTGTTGTCAATTCCCATCCAGATACCTAGAAAACACAGAAATATTAGTAGTTTATTAACTCTTCCAATATCGAAAAGCCTCAAACAGCCGTTTAGCTAAAGGACGATGGGCGCGCAAACATCCTTGCATAATTTCTACTTCATTTCGTTAAATGTGATTGATTGAATACCCGAGGCACGTGCTTTGTTCGTCAGAGTGGTTCATACAGATTGGTGTGGGGGACAGGGTGATTTTCTTACAACTCTCATTTCAGCCGAACTTTGTTATAATAACTCCATTTCCTTGTTATAATAACTCAATTTCCTTGTTCTAATAATTCCCTTTCCTTGTTATAATAACCCTCTAATAGCCATCATCTAAATTGAGTCTCCTTCTCTCTATAAACCCATTAAGAATACCAGCTGTCTTTGTAATTTTTAAGGGGGTAGGGAACTTCATATATACTAAAGAGAAACTCGGATGTGTTTCAGTATTATGAGTCCATGTGTTCCAAGGGTCTCTGGAATCAGAAGGTTCAATTATGCAGAGGACTTTACAAGTTTTTATGAAGATTCACTCCTTTAGGCTCTTTGATGGTGAAATTTTTCTAAGTGACGTAAGTTGCAAGTACAATACTCACACGTCTAAACATCAAAGCAAGCGCATTGCAGTAATACAATATCTGTAAGTATCTTTAGCTATTTAATTAAAACTTAATTTTCATGAGTTCAAAATATTGTAATAATGGTTTTAAAATTTGGTTTCAAATGCGCTACATTCATATTTATTTTAATTTGATCCATTATGCGTAGGTACTGCGGAGATATATGTTTGTATATTTCTTAATGAAATTTTAAAACTAAGCTCTATAATTGAAGCTTAAATAATTTCTGCAATTGTTACACTTTCGTTATACAAGATGGGAGAGACCAATGCTGAATATTATCGAGGGTATAGAATGCGGAAAGAAGCTTCAAGAGCAGCTGTAGTTCAATAAAATCAACAAGAATTACCGTTAAAAAATCTACCGACATCGAGGGTACATCAAGGTTTAACAACAACAAATGAGAAACTGGTATCCATCTGAGCCAATCATCTAATAGACCTTCGAGTACTATTTTCTTGTATTCAGATGCGCTTGTAGATATTTATGAATCATTGTCCTGATTAGCGATCACCATTGAAGTATTTAATTATCCGAACTCATGAATGTGGGAATACACAGCAACACCGTACGAGAGTGGCGCCCTCTACCGTTTCATTCCGTCCTGAGAACACCAGATGTAATTGAGGATTAGGTTCGAAAGACGTTCGAGTTGGTGAGATACCCAACTGAAAGGAGTGAGACGGGCACCTGAACTCTGAACTTTTAAGGAATAGACGATTCCAATCTCTTACCTGTTGTCAGAAGGACCTAAATACTGCAATTGTTCTTGATCTAGACACTAGCCATATTGTACATAGTTCATCCTTAATCATGTAATTAAACAGAATAATTAAATATATGGTTTGAATTTTACTTAGTAGTGATTTTGTCCTTTACATGAATGATGTCTTATACTATTGTGGATCAAGTTGATGAAAATGTACGTGATTCATATGTGTCTGCCGAGATAACGGATATACATAATAATATGATCGAGCAAGGTGAGGTGTTTGAACGAAATACGAAATTCCCCTGTGCTTCAAAATCATCATACGACAGCGAGAAATGCAACATTAAAACTGAACATCTACGAACGCTCCGTTCCGCCCAAATTCGATACTCCGCTCTAAAACCGGTCGTTAATGCGAGAAACCGATGAGAATTACAACCATGTGCTCGAAAGTTTGAATATCCAACTTGTCTTGATACTGTATTACAATTCCATTTGGACTGTCGGGCCATAAATGTGGAAATGCCATCGGTATAGGATACGTCGGGAGGAGCGGACGCTCCTTCTTGAAAACACAAAACCACTGCGTTGTAGTGTGTGAGATAGTCTGGGTTCGCGTTTCGAAAGTGGGGAGAAGAAGTATGCCAGTAAGGAATCGGAGTGACCAGTAGTAGATAGGGTTTTTTTTTTATTATTGCCCGAGCCGACCCTGCTACGCAGCAGCACCACTGAATTTAGATTTAGGAATCTTGTATTAAACTAACGCGTGAACTCAATTTGATTTTTGTTTTATATTAGCTCACTGAACTGATAAGAAGTTCGGAATATTGATAAAGCATCATTTTTCTTTGGAGGAGTTTTTAGTAGTCTCTATAATATGGATGTGGATTCTAGTATTTGTGTTTCATGAAGTGGCTTATTTGATTTCCCTCGGGGTATATGTTTTTCTTTTCATTGTATTGGCTGACCAAATTCTGGAAAACAAAGCTTCGAAGTTCAAACGTACGAAAATCGTGTGAAAGATTAATCTGTTCAAACCGAAGGCTTTTAATTTCTACCTTCAACACTGCCAAGAACAAAAAGTTACAGAAATAAAATCTGACGTATCAGAGCTTGGAAAAGTGGATGGGTTTGCGGTTGACGCGGAGCCCCCACGAGTGACCTACCTAAATGTATGGGCTGGAAAATGAAATGGTGTAGAGTACCACCACGCCACCTGCGTGGAGTGGGACGATCGTGAATGACCGGCTTAAAAGGAGAGAAGCGTAAGCAACGTTTCAGAGAGCAGCTTCAATAACAAAAAATTACATGCATATCGCATGCAGGTTGTTTCAAATCAAAACTTCATAATGCATCAGGAATTGACTCAATGAGATAGTAATAGTAGGACTTATATCGAAACTCTCCAGAGCCAATACAGAATTTAATTAAGGTCAAGTTTGTATGAATCGAAATTCCTCTTTGCCACATAGCAATTATAATCGATTCTCGCAAGTGCTAATAATGAATTTAAATAATAAATTCTCCAGTAATTCATTGGGATGTGCGTTCTCGATGTGTGACAAGATGTGTTTTAAGACGATTTAAGGGATCTAAATTCTGCAAATAAAGTAATTTTAACTAAAATTGTGTCTAATGTATCTGAAGTATATAGTAAACTAATACAGCACTTGCGTTGAAGCCTTGAATAAAAATAATATACAATTAATGCCACACAATCGTTTCAAATTACCAAAGTCCCTCGTGTGCCACCGTTAGATCTTCTTTCAGTGACACCATGCATTTCACCACATATTCCTCTTATGCAGATGAGATGAACACTGGATGAATAAACGTATTCATCACAAATGGATTTGCAAATCCAGCTACATGCACGGTGCAGTAAATAAACGTATAATTATATCTTAGTTACAATTTTTGATACCATTTCCTCTATATACCACGCATAACATTAAAATTAATGTTTCGTTCTTTAATAATAATCAAATTTGCAACTAGACACCTCTCAGGATGAGGTCAATTAACATATTTCTGTAGAAGAAAGTCTCATTGCTGAACAGAAAACATAATTATAGATTGAAGAACAATTATTACGCATTGCAGCTGGTACAGAAAATGTATCTCAAAATTTATTATTTGATAAATATACAGATGAACTTTCTTTTATGCTTTTTATTTGAGTCAATTCCGTATTTTAAATCTGATAAGTACGTCATCTCTACATAAAAGAAACAGAACTTTAAAAATCTGTATAAATATTTCTCTTATGCGGCTCCAAAAAATTCCTTATCTCTAATATAAATCAGAAAATACATTTGTCTATCTATCGGTCACAAGAACGCTTCCTAAACATTGAACGGTAACGACATGAAATTTGCACACGACATTCTGGGATACATTTCTAGATGAACTGTGCTATTTTCAACTTTCAGAATTAATTAGTATTTAAGATATTTAATTAAATAACGAAAATTAGACGCTATTAATGTTACGCCTAATGTTTAGACGTTTTTTGCCAGTAACTTCTGAAATATTTATTGCGCGGCAATTATTTTTACACCATCTTAAAGAGAAGGAAATTAACTTTTTATTGATATTATTCCTATCGAGGTACAATGTTTTCTCTAATTTTAATTAGCATTTCAAAATTCATCTTAAACACAATTTGTAACAAAGTTTTCTATTGCTATAAAATTAAATTCCAACCAATTTATTATTTCATGAAATATTTTATTATGTGCTTTTGCCACTGTTAAAGTTATGAGAAAAGATGCTTTCTTCAGACATTTATCTTCAAAGCAGACGTTTTACTTCCGGTTTCATGTTTGAGCATACATACCTTCTACTTTGCGCTTGCAGTAATCCAATTTCGTTAGTTCGATTACTATGCGCGTTTAATTTTCATAAATTTTTAAATGATCTTAATTAGTGAGTAAGTGTAAGTTTATTGAGTCTTGTTCCTCCCAAACAACGAAAAACACGGCGGCGAAAAATTGTTTTATCTATTTTATTGAAAAGACATAACCAGTTATTGATTTTTCTTAAACTTCTAAAATTACTTATTTTATAAATACCAAAAAGAAAGAGAAAGACATTTAATTTTGCAAATCTCGCCACAATACATTAAAGGCAGACATGGTAGAAGCAAGTTCAAGAAGAAAATTAAATTTTAAAAAAATACGTGAATCGCATGCAAATTAAAAAGCTGAGAGACAAAAACGAGACTGATGAGGAAATCGAAAAATTTCTTTATTTAGCTCATATATTTCAGTATGTTTGCAAGGCGATTCAATGAAGTTAATTTCTCTTTCTATTCGATGTTATTTAACTTCACAAATTTTTAAATGATCCTAATTGTGTGTGTGGGTTTTTTCTTATCAGACACACAAGCACTAAAAAGAAGAGAATTGTACTCCGGATAATGTCAATAAAAACCAAGATATCAAAGAGATTCCGTTGAGGCCGTAACAATCAATGATGGGGAAGGAAAAGTGATTTGCAAGAACGGCTAGATTCATGGTCACGTTGCTGAAACTACGGAGAGAAAAAGAAAAGAGGAGACAATGCGGGAATGGACGAACGAAAATCAAAGAAAGAAATTGATGCGAAAGACTGCTTAATTAAGTTTAAAGTGTTATAAATACTTAGACTTGAAAATATTTTTATCCCGAACAACGCCGGGTATATTAGCTAGTTTACCTATAAAATTTGACATCTATAACAATTGATGGATCATATGAATTCACTTTCAAATCTGAACAAACGAATGCGATTTAGTTTGAGCCTTCTTTTCAATAATGAATCTCAACCGCGCTTTTTAGCATTATCGAAATAATGAAGCAATACGAAGTTCATATTCAAATGCATGAATTGAAGGAAATTAGAAGGGTGTCCAGAAAGAAAGAAACATAGTTTGTTTCAACATGCTCAGCATAATGGCCATAATTAAAAATACGGTGCGGTCGGAAAATTTAATTTCTTTTGTGAGATTCTACACCAAATGTCGTATTCCAGAATTTTTTTTTTTCCTTTTTGAGAGCTTTTTAATGCTTGACGCGATTATGGCGAGCTTGGAAACGAAAAACCTCACTTCATTCTTTAGTATTGCCTATTGGTTTTCAGGATTCTCTTAATATATATATACAAACTCTTATATACCATTTTTTGCACTTTCATCATTTTCTTTGTTAGTTTCATTTATATGTTCATTTTGTCTCCTAAATATTTACAAATTCAATATATTCTGTGCTGATTCTGTGTGATTAATGCATCAGAAGCAAATCTATTTAAATGCTTTTTTTCAAGAAATTCCTCAAGCACAGTCCTCAATGTATTAAGCGAAGCGAGCAGGGTTTTCATAGCAAATCTGGGATCCCTCTTTGTTTAAACTCGAACTTTCATCATGGCTTCTCTGTCTTAACTATCAATTATTCAGTGATTATATGACTAATTTTGCTTACATTTTCTAGAAATTTCTTTCCGAATTTATTTTAGAAAAAATAAACACTTGTTCAGCTATATTCCACTACTTATTCACTATAAACAGTGCCTTGTGCCATAAAATCCTAAACAAACAAATCTGACTAACTGTGATTCTTATTTTGCTCATCAATAAAGATACAATGAAAAAGTATTGCTTTAATGCTAAGAGTTTGCAGATTATCAGTCGAAAATGTGATTGAATTTTCCTGATACCTAGATCTTCAGTAATCTCATGATTTGCACGGATCAAAGCACACAGTTCCTGGACGTGAAGATCATCCGTTGACCTGGAGGAGCGTCCAGTTTTCAGAACGTCTTTTGTGAATGTTCTACCAAATTTAAAAATTTGGTACCATTCACAGCACTGTGTCCAGCTAAAGCGATCTTCTCTGTTAACATGTCGCAATGTTTCAGTAAAGCGGTTTGCCGATTTTGTGCAAAATTTCCGACAAACTCATTTGTTCCTCCTTCCAAGCGCAGTACATATTGGTCCACTACATCACTCCTAAAATTGTGACATAACGATGTGGTGTTCCGAAAAAAAAAGTGTTAAAGCTCTACCTAAAAAGTCCGCTTTTCTTTCGTACAGACTATGACAAATACTCATGTTATTTCATCAAAAGATATTACCACAGATTTTGAAATTAAAATTGATTAGACTTCTGGTATAGTTAGTTTTGAAAGATGATTTAATAACCCCTTTTTTTGCAGTCATTGCTAGTCATTTGAGAAAAGGAATGACAACTCACAAAGCCTTTTTCACCTGGAACCAGATTTCTTGCAGTTGAGATTGGAGTTGGCAGACAGATAGGTTGGATCCTTTCTGTAAGCCGAACAGGTGGATAAAAAGTCACGAGAGCAATGTCACTAAAATCTGGATGTCTAAGTACTCTGTGTTGATGATTCTGGAAGAGAAATAAGTCTCAGTATTGCCCTAGAAGTGATATCTAAAAGGATGAGAGACTCCCTCATTACTTTCATGCCAAAATATTGTAAGTGAAAATATATATTTTTGTGATTCACTTTCGCCTAAACATTTGAATAATCATTTTTAAAGCACTGCGCGATCGTTTTCTTTACCTATCACTTTCTAAGAATACTAAAATCTTGCATAAGTGTGTGTTCCTGACGACGATAGATTTTTAATATTTTCGGCATTAAATTACGAATCAGTCAAATAAAGATTATGTGTCTCAGCGTGCATAAGGTATTATCACGGAAGAACGTGGATTTTCAGAAACAAGTGTAATCAATTGCCATAATACCAAAATTACAAACAATTTGTGTCAAAATTTATTCTACTATTATTTTTTATTTATTTATTCATTTTTTTATTCATAACAGTTTTATTCCTGATATTTTTGTTTAATTCCGTATATTTTCCAAACTTCTTTGTGTGTTTCCTGTATGTTTTATATGTAATCAAGTTCTGTTGTTTAACTGTTTTTTATCATTTCTGTTTGTAGATGTCAAACTCTTTAAGAGTCTGTTGCCCAGACAAGGCACATTTTTGTTCTGATTCAGTAATTTCTCCAATTTATATAAGTTTTGGGTTCTTTCATAAGTTTAGACCATGGGTGAGGGGAGAATTTAAAGGTGTTCGGGGTAAGGCATTCGCGTGGGTTCCCAGGGCCCTGTGGCGGAAATTGTTGTACTCATCTACCCTGCACCCATCCAACTGGTTAGATAACCCTTGAGGTTATAGGCATAAGGGGTGTAGGTCATGTCATGTCTACAACAACAGATAGATGTTAATCTGGGCTTTGATATGATGGTTGATATAATAAAGAAGAGCTGAAGTCAGGTAGAAAAAATGATTTTCCATGTCGTCCCATAAATGCGTATGCATTCAAAGACATAAAACTACAAATGAAAATTTATTAATTATACAGGATAGTCATAAATTATTGGACCCATTTCAAAAATTTATTTTAAAAAACTTATAATGTTACAACAACAAGAAAGAGCACTTTAAAAAGTTTTTTCAGACAGGTAACGCGCCTTTACAGTGGTCTTCGGGATCGTAAATTATTGGACTCCGTTTTCGAGAGTCTCATCTCCTAATTTTGAGAACCATTATCTGCGAAACTTCTAAAGTTGAAAAATAAAAGCATGTATTTGTAAGGAATTTTACGCTGTTTAATTTGTTAGTTCATATGCAGTGTGAAAACTGAATATTTTTTGAGATATTCAAGAAAAACTAAAAAAGGAAACCAAAAAACGTGCATCGGTTTCTGCTGATCTGTAGCCATTGCAGAAGGAAATTTCTCGCTTCAGCAAATTTAGAACGCCGTAAAGATACGCCACCTATTTTTAAAAACATTATTTGCTACCAAATTAAAAAAAATGTAGTTGTAACATTATTTGCTTTTTTATTAATTTTTGAAATGAAATGGGTTCAATGATTTATGGCTACTCTGTATAACAAGACTCCGTGATAATTTTCATGAATCTCCACGTTTTAGACCTCCCTGTGACCAAAAAACACAATTTTGGAATTATGTCTGTCTGTCTGTGAACACGATAGCTCAAAAACGGTTACAACTAGAAGGATGAAATTTGGAATGTGACCTTGACACATAATTTGTAGGTTTCTATCAAATTTTGGACAAACTCCATCCACGGGAAATCTGTCTCTCCATGTTTATGTGAACATGATAACTCAAAAACTTAAGTAGCTAGATGGATAAAATTTCGTACCCAGATTTATCATCAGAAATGTAGGTCCGTAACAAATTTTAGAAGAAATCCGTCGAAAGGTTGACTGTGTGTCGGTCTTTATAATCCCATACTTGTGCACGCGATAACTCCTAAACGCTATGACTTAGATAAATAAAAATTGGTATGAGGTCTGCTAACATTAATTGTAGATCCGTGCCAGTTTTCGTTTCAATCGGTTAAAAAAAAGTAGTTCAAATTGCATATTCGGTTTCTTCGCCATTCTCCGACGCAAAGAAAAGGTTCGACCAATTCGCTTTTTTCCCACCTGTGTTAGGGAACGGCGCATGTTAATGGCGCTTGGTGTATATTTTCCCCACCCGTATTAAGGCGGATACGAGAAAGTTTTGGGGAGACCACTCCCACTGGTTTCATTATCATCTTTGATTTGGAGAAAAAATAATATTACGTATGCATTTGGTTGTTTCACGAATGTCAAAATAAATAAAAGTGGGATTTTATCAGTTATGTAAAATAATTAAACACGAAGTATTTTAGAAGAAATCATCGTAAATATCATATTAAATATTTTAGTCGAATACAATTAAACATGCACACACACTGAGAATGAGATTCTTTAAGGCATTGAGTAATTTATTTATAAAATCAAATTAAAAGATTTTAATCACTATTTACTATAGACTATATCGAAGGGTTTGACTTAATTATTGAATTACAATAGATTACCATGCTAAAGATTACTATTCACTACTATAGATTAAATACTCGGTATACAAAATGCTTTTGAAGGAGCAAAGAAACAAAGTAATAGGGAAAATTTATTCAAAATTCAAGTTGTCATTACAAGAACCTTCTGACTATGATCATTACGAATACTAAAAATTTAGATGTGTATGGAATTATGAACCCGAACAGAGAAAATTGCAGACATAATTCTGAAATTTGTTTTTCCAGACTTAGACAGACCTAAAATGTTTAAATTCATCAAAATTTCAAGTTAGAAATTTGTGACGATTGTAATATATTATGACTTTTTGAAGCATTATATTGTGAGATTAGAATTGTATTTTTTTATTACTAGAAAGATCAAAATTATAATTATCGTGCAGACATTTAATTCAGTCGTTTGAGCAATTTATTGAATAATTTCTGGCTGATGTTAATTTCAAAATTCTTTTCATCTCTGAATTACAAGACTTTAGGCCTGCTTTCAGTGTTCTTTCTCCCACACATATCCTTAACATCAAAAGACTCTGATGATTTAGATCTTCCCATTTCTTATGCATTAAGAGTAAGATAAAAACCTGAGTTTGCCTTTTTTAAAATTTCAGTTAGATTATTTATTTTTTGCGTTATCAGAGAGATAAAAAATATCTGAATTGAAAGTATAAAAAAAACTGAAGTACAACAATGCTTTTAGGGTCATAATTAATAATAATTTTAAGTACAAGTACTCAAAAATAAAATTATAATTGTAAGAATGTCCATAAAGTTTTTACATGAAACGAAACAGAATTTTCTGACAATTGTTTTATTTTCTCAAATAAAATGCTTTCAGATACAGTTTGTTGACTTTTTTATTAGCATTTCAACTTAATGATAATGTTAAAATACTCTTTCTTTCTATCTTCTGATTTTAAATTTACCAATGATCTAAAAATTTTGCAGGCATTAAAATGTTTACATGCATTGTATGATAAGGTATTGAAATTTAAAAATCATAACACTTCGCACATTTTTTCACCTTTTCGATGCGCATAGTACCCTTAATAATAACAAATAAACACCAATGAAGGAAACATCATTATTACTCGCCTTTCTTTCTTCTACAAAACTTTCTTTAGTTCCATTAGTGAAGTTAAATATTCCAAAGAAAAGTGTGTAACGCTTATCCTTTTCGACACAATGAGCTACAGTTAGAATAGTCATACTGTCCAAAAGCACTCCGCTACATTGAAATTTGGTAATGTTCCTCTCATTAACAGCGATAGCCACTGTCCAAGGCCATTCGCCTGGTATCGTTTTTGTACCGGGAAGTATAGGAGGGCTTGGCTGAACTAAAGAGAGTCCACACTCTGAAAATACGTAGATAAATGGATAAAAGCGTTAAAATTCAATAAAATAATTACTAAACTAATGAGAGTCCACACTCTGAAAATACATAGATAAATGGGTAAAAGCGTTA
>BGPR01000106.1:81412-126900 GCA_013235015.1 Araneus ventricosus | reverse complement strand
ATACATAGATAAATGGGTAAAAGCGTTAAAATTCAATAAAATAATTAAAATTATTAAAAATAAATAAATTAGAAGCATCGTCAGTCCCTCCTCTATATCATCACATAGTATGAAACTTGTGCAGTAGATACTGTCAATTACGATTTCTCTGATACAGTTGTTCCTTACTTAATATTTTATCAATTTATTTATTTATATTAAACTAAAGGCAAAAATCGATATCGGTGACTTCCACATTGCTAAATCAAAGGATATTTTCACTAAAAAGACAGAAATGAAATTATTAATTCCGACTTCCATGTGATCTTTAGTTTATGATGTTTTAATATGCAATCAAATTTTGAAATTTCAATGCTATTACTTTAAAACTTTTACTTCAAATGGACTTATACTGATATTTTTCATTTTAAAATTCCTTGCGATAATTAGGGAAACTATTTAGTGGAGATCCTTTAGAAAGAAATGACCAGTTTCTTCGGAATAATTATCCGTAGAATGAATTTAAATGAACACTTTAGGATGATCTTCCAATTTATGTTGGATTAAAAGTTCATACAGGATTATTAAAAAGCATGGGTCAAAATGTGAAGAGGTGGTGTGTACATACCAAACCAGGCAAGTTTAATAATTTTTTTTTTTTTTTTGAAAACTCTAGGCGGTATAGGGATCTTAATGTTAAATGTGATGGGGCGAAAGAAAACACAAAAATATCACAGAAGTACAGTGAAACCTCTTCGAACGGCCACCCCTCTTAAAGGCCAATTTTCCGTGGCACGGAGTTTTCGGCCCATAGACCTAATGTTAAAATAACCCCTAGCAACGGCCACCTAACCCCTCGGAACGGCCGCCTGTTGGGTTAGACCATCCCATTTTTCAGAAAAATCTACTCACTTCATGTTTCTAACCTTGAGCCGACAGGCTCAAGGTCAGGTTAAGGGAGGTCGTTAGTTCGTTTGTGTGTCTTGTTTCCTATTAGCTGTTAGCGGATTCCGATAATTTTGGAGCAAAACTGTCATTCACGCTTGTTTCATTAGATGGTCAGTGATCTGAGTTGCAACGATGTCGAAGCGCGTTTTTCTAAATCTCGAGCAACGCATTGAAATTCTGCGTCAATATGAGAACGGCAAATCGGCGAGAAAGTTAGCTGAATTATTTTACTGCGGAAGAACGCAAATCAACAAAATCATTAAAGAAAAAGATTTGATTTTGAAAGAGTACGAAGACTTTAAATTTCGTGGTGTCAAACGGATGAGACACGAAAAGTATATCGACATAAACGAGGCTGTTTTGGAATGGTTTAAAACTGTTAAGGCGAAGAAAATTCCTGTCAGTGGACCTATTCAACACAAGGCGAAAGAACTTGCGGATGCTTTGGGAATAGAAAATTTCTCCGCCAGCAATGGGTGGATGGACAGATTTCGCATACGGAACAACATTACTTTTCGATCACTGTGTGGCGAAGCAGCCGATGTCGACCCCAGTTTATGTGAAGATTGGCAGAAGCATCTTCCACTTCTTTAGGCTGGATATAATGACGAGGACATATTTAACATGGACGAAACGGCACTCTTTTTTCGCGCTTTGCCCAATAAGAGCATGATTCAAAAATCCGAAGAAGCCAGAGGTAGAAAAATTCCAAAGTAGCGTCTTACCATTAGTATTTGTGTGAGCGCAGCTGGAGAGAAAGAGAAGCCCTTGGTCATTTGGAGATGTCAAAGACACAGGTGTTTTAAAGGGAAAGATTTAAACCGTCCTGGTGTGTCGTGGTGCACGAACAAAAAAGTATGGATGACTTCATCTATTTTTGAAGAATGGCCGATAAACTTAGACAAAAAAAATGAGGAATCAAGCCAGGAAAGTTCTCCTTGTGTTGGACAATGCGATGTGTCATGCGCACGGAGCTCAGCTCAAAAATGTCAAACTGCTATTTCTACCGCCAAATACGACATCAAAACTTCAGCCGTTAGATCATTGTGTTATAAAATGCTTCAAAATGGAATATAGACAGTGCGCTCTGCGACACGTAATTTCACGTATGGATGGATGCGAAAGTGCTAGAGAACTTTCAAATAAAATTTCTCTCGGAGATGCTCTTGACTGGATTAAAACCTCCTGGAAAAAATAGGTCCAGAAGTGATCACTAAACGTTTCGTTAGCTGTGGAATCAGTAGCAAAGAAGTCGAGAGACAATTAGATTTATTCGACGAATCGACGGCTGAAGATCAATTAGCAGAGCTCTCGAAACTTGTTGGAATAGAGTACGATCCCGAATCCTTCCAGCACGAAGCAGCAGTGGAGTGCTTTGATGATTACAGTGCCGATTGGGGTGAACGCCTTTTGGTTAACGAGTCTGCCGAAGGTAAGCGTTTTTTAAATGCTTTTAATTCAATCTAAAATTAATTTGAGATTGATTTAAATTGACTAACCAGTATGTTTTTTGTATATAAACGTTTTTACAAATGAATTTTTGTGTCTTTCGGGCTCTAATTCCGTCTCTGACGAGGAATTTTCTGATACGGTTTGTAATCGTCATCAAGCTAAACTTTCAACTCAGGCGACTTTGGGGAAAATAGATGAACTCATCGTAAATTCCGACGCAATTGCAAACGAATCGGTTAGAAATTTACTTTTTAAACTGAAAAAGCAACTTGAAAGAATAGTGTTTCCGAGAAGAGTAAAAATTTAAAACAGACACAAATTGTATCCTTTTCTCAAAAAATGCAAATATTCATTAAATAAAGTACTATTTTCTCTTTAGATAAGTCTCAAACATCATTTTAAATAAGAAATATGCATCATATTTGTTTATATGATATATTATAGTAATTATCTTGTAATTGTAACGAAAACCCTTCAGAGCGGCCACCCCCTCTGAGCGGTCAAATTTTCTCGGGACGGAGGGGTGGCCGTTCAGAGAGGTTTCACTGTAATAAATTTACATTTATTAGGCAATATTACACCAATGGCGTGAGGTTTACCCTTCTTCAGGTCGCCAGTTGAAGGAAACCCCAATTTGGGACATTTTGTACTTTTTTCTTCTTTCATAACTTTATCAAAATATCGTTCAGAGATTAAAATATATATTAAACGAAGAATCTCTTATTATTCTGAACTTTTCAAACAGTATTGACTTTCTCAATAGTTAAGTATTCCGTTGAAACTTGAAGAGTATTTTTCTCACAACTTTGTTAATGTGACTTGGTTCCTTGTGGACTCAACCTATTGTTTGTGGATGGTAAAAGCACCACCACGTTTGAAGGTTTGAAAGTTTATCCGGCTTTATTCTCTGGAAAATCAGGTTACGCTGTAATGCCCGGGAACTGACGATCGACCTAGACGCTGTGTAGTGGTTTCTCACATTTGTGGTTTAAAATTCATATTTATTGAAGATATCCACGTTGTCTTTTAACGTTTTATTGACACACACACAACACCACTACGACATACATATATAAAAGAAGAAATCACATGGCTTAGAGCCGGATAATATTCTACACCCGCTCGGGGGTAGGGTCAAAGGGAATCTGAAGATGAATCCCTTCGAGGGCGGGGATAATTTTTCTACTTTTCCCTTTCTAGGGATTACTGTAGTCTTGACTACATTAATCCCTAGAAAGGGAAAAGTAGAAAAGTTGCCACACGCTGCGTGGGGCAGCAGTCAGTGCGTGAATTCTCTGCAAATGGCATGAGTGTAATCTTTCTCCTTGTAAAACCCACCATAGCATGGATTGTGGTACACTGAGCTCGTACAGCACATGCTTGCTCTTGGCCAAAATGCTACTGAGTCCAGAATAGCAAACACGTTTGACCGTTATAAGCTAACTTCAAATATAAGGAAAATAGTCAATAAAATCTAGCCAACAGCAGAGGTTGTAGAATTTTATACAAATGATTTAGAAATTTACCTGCAACGCAAGTTGGTTTTTTACCAGACCACTGTCCTGTGGATCTACAATTTAATTGCCTTTCTCCTTGTAAACGGTATTCTTCAATGCAGTCATACTCAAGCCTAGTGCCAACCGGATACTTGATAGCACTGACAGAAGGCGAACGGCGTGCTCTGGCTATGCTGTAGTACACAATTACCCCACCATTTGCAATAGGACCTGGATCTGTGCACTGTTCTAAATCAGAAGCAACAGGATCTATAAAATAATACAGAAACAGTTCACAAGGAAATTTTAGAATCATCTGGATATACAAACTTATTATAGGATCAATCAAGGATATTATGCAAACTTATATAAGTGACCACTCCTAATTAGCCGTCACACCTCTATTTCTATGGGACAAAAATTCCGTGACAAACCAAAGTAGCCGTCACACCTCTCAACGGCTACTTTAGTTTGTCACGGAATATTTGGCCCATAGAAATAATGTTAAAGTGACCTCTATTAACAGCCACTCAAACCTTTTGAGCATCCAGGTTTTTAGCCCGTCGAGGTTCAGTGAAGCACATCCCTTTCAACTCTCTGACCTTGGACTTTTTATTAAGGAAAAAGGGAGGAGATAAAGAACAGGTCGAGATTAATCATACCTTTTCCAAAGTGAAGAGAAAAATGATCGTAGACCACTACCGGGGTTGGGTATTCAGAGTTTATTTTCGTCTATCAGTCGCTGATTCGGACTCTGACAAAGAATCTATTGATATGGGTTGTGAACATCAGCAAATGAAACTTTCAGCTCAACTCACTTTAGGAAAAATAGATTATATTACTCCCCATTCCTCAACAATTACCTACGAAACCGTCAGGGAATTATTTTTCCAATTGAAAAACATTAACAAAAAGAAACAACCCCAAAAGCTGAAAGATACAAACAAACTCAGATTGTATCTGTTTTCAAAACAAATTATGAATTTTCGAAGAAATTTTTATTTTAGATAATTCTTCAAATTCGATTTAACGAATCAAGGCTTATTTATTTAGGTATTTTATACTTCCAAACTTAAAACCCCTTTAGAGCTGTCACCTCTCTTAACGGTCAATTCTCATGCGAACAGAGGGCGGCCGCGCTTTAGGAAGGTTTCACTGATTTAGTAGGCATATTTAACCTAAAAATATTTTAAGAGTATTTTTAAAATTTTCAATCAATATGAATTAATAACTATAGAAATTGATGAACTTACTCACGGCAAGTAGGTTAATCCTGCATATGGGTGGAGGGTTATTCCACTGCCCATTTCGAAGGCAAATAATCGTACTGCTGCCCTGTATCTCATAACCATCGTTACATGTGAAGCTCACCGGGCTTCCTGCTTCGAATCCTTCACCTGATCGTCTTGGATCATTTGGTGGGATATCCTCTATGGCGCCGTCAGGATCTACGGTGGGATACGGACAACCCATGCGAGTCTCAGCTGGTGGAATTTCTGAATTTTTAAAAATTTAGAAGATAACTCATAAGAAAAATACAAAAAAGGTGAAAATATGTCATTGGACATAAAAATAATAACACGTTTTTAAACACCTACATATATAAAACGCTAAGGTAACTGGCACAGAAAAGAGGTTAATTTCTCTCTTGCCGATGTCAACAATCGTTTTATTTTACAAAACAAAACCGGTAGTCTCCACCATGTTAGACATAACTTTATAGTCATAGAAATAATAGATATACTAAACAAAAATTAAAATTAAAAAAGAAAGAAAAGTATAGATAAGAAACAGCAGATTTAAACATAAACGATGACAATACATCTTTTAGCGTTCTAACGCAACAGCCTCAAGTGATTGCATCAACAGGAGTTTAAAACGATTAATATTTAAAACACATAAAAATTAATTTAGAAAGTAAAAAATGTTCAAAAAGGAAGAAATGAATGAGAAATCGAATGGCTAACTTTGTCGAAGACCACTCGCCATAAAGATTCCAAATTAGACAAGATTTTCTGTCAAGGGTAAGATCATAAACCAAAAGTATACCCTTTGTGGCCTGAATCCTGTCCAATATCAATATGAGAAACATTCTGAAAGATCAAGATGCAAAATCCTTAATGTATAATCAAAAGATACTAGAGAGTGTGTTAAATTTAACACTCTCTGCCGAATTTTTAGATGGAAAAACAAGCGACGCCAAAGGCACAGGAAGCAACAAAGAATTAGAAGCTAGCACCTAACTCCATATATGAAGAAAAATTCTAACTAATTAATCAGAATAAAAAACTAATATTTAAACAGTTATAACAAATAAAATCAGAAAAAACATTAATATATAGTAATTAGAAATATTTTTCATACTCCTTTTAAAAAAACTATTAACATTAATGAAAGATTTTGGGAATCCTTTGCCTTTAAGAATATTCTTTAAATTATCTAAAGCTTTAACTAAATTTGAATGGTTATTACATATGCTATTTATTCTATTAATTTGAGAAAAAATTGAATTCTCTAAAATTTTATAATGAAGATATGTATGAAAATTACAAAGTATTATAGCCTTAAAATTAAATTCTTTTCTTTTATCAAAAATGCCGTCAGAGACTCCTGAATTTAATATTTCAATTTCCATATCTAAAAAATTGCATTTCTTTATTTCTGTATTAGTTTTGTTGAGTTTAAGCTCTTCTGGATAGCAGTTATAGATGGACTTAAAATTATCATAATTAAACACTAAAAGGTTATCAATAAAACGAAAACCATAAATAATTTCATTTTTAATTAAGTCTCTCTCATATGAATGAAGAAAAATATTTGCCAATGCACTAGAATAATTGCATCCCATAGGGATTCCAAAAATCTGTTTATATTATTCAACTCCATTAAAGAGATAATTTTCACAAATATTAACTCTGCATATTTCTATCCAATTATTTTTTTCAATTAAATAAGTGTTTAGGTATAAAACATTTTTCTTAATCGTGGGATCAACTAATTTGTAGAGAAAAATCCTGCAGTTTACTGAAATAATACAGTGACCTCTGTGGGAATTAGTTTCAGTTTTAGAACTTACCTAATACACGACGCAACAGATATGCCACTTGGGGCCATGCCTTCTACACATGCTATTAAAATTAGAAATGAGATGAAAATCGAACGTGCAGAAGAAATACAGGGTTTTCAAAAATGGTTTTAGAAAATTAGAGGGGCCATAGTACACATCAAGACGAACAAGAAATGCAACGAAACATAGGGTCGGAAATGACGCTGAAGGGGTGAAAATCTCGAAAATACGTCTCAAAGTGTGACGCGGAAGAAACAAAGGAATCAATACAAAAAAACATTCATTGGACAAAATAGGCACAACACAGCTTATAATACACAGAACAAACAATTTTGAGAAAGTAATTTTTTTCAGCGGATTCAACAAGAAAATTAATTTTTCAGCAATATTTTTTTGATTCAATCAGCATAAGAGTAATTCTTTGCTTCATTTAAACAAAAAATTTTCATTAGGAAGTATATGCCCGTCTCTAGCTGTTTAGAAATTAGTATTGGTCCACGATTAAAGTGTATATAAAGAATAAACGAAACAATTTCAATATCACTGAAATTTATTCTTCTATAATAAATATCGAAACGAATCAATAAAATGCATTCATATTTTCATATTAAAAGCTAAATACGTGTGTTAATATTTTGCACTTAAAGGTTTTCTGCTGTCTTTATTTGATTTACTTACCTTCAAATGTAGAAAGAACTTTACACGTCGGTGGGTTTGATGACCACTCGCCTGTGAGTTTACAGTAAATTATCCATTCATCCCCTTCCAATTCGTAGCCTTCTTCACAATCAAAATGAATACTAGAACCAGGCAGAAATGTCTTTGTTCTGTCTTTCACATCAAAAACTGGTTCGATAATCATACCAGTTACATCCATATGAGGTACGAAGCAAGAAGTTTGTGGCATACCTGCTGTAAAAAGTATTTTTTCCCCTTATACCTCGTCTTTCTATAGGTTCGACGAACATATGCTTTCCAATACAAAATTTTCCTCTTTACAGACTAAAAAAAAACAACTTGAGTGTAGTTACATTTAATGTAATTTTGTTTAGGTTACTACTGTCTGTCCCCCACGAGAACTCTGCTCGACAAGTTGTCTCGTTAACGATGGTTGCTATAGCAACTAGTTATGTTAGAAAGATACATTTGAAATAGGAGGAATCCGACGAAAGTCGGGGTTTTATGTGCAGTTACAACTATGTCTCATTCGCGAAAACTATTTCTGTTTTGAACAAGGTTCTAAGAGCATTTTGCTATATTCAAAAACAAACGTATGAAATATAATTTTTTTCAAATCAAATATGGAACCTTTAAATAAAAGCCTTTAATTGTAATTATTAAAATATTAATTAAATTAGATCATGAATGAAAAGTTGTAATCGGTAAAATCTTTAAACTCGTTTTTCTCAAAACTGAGTTTGATGCAGTTAGAACCTTATAAAACTAAGGCACCGATTTATTTAATAGAAAGAAATATTTTTATTACTTTCTCGTAATACGAAACATAGAAAATATTGCAGCCATTAAAAAATTTGACTGTGAGATTTTGGAAGAATCTCCATGTTTTAGTTCTCCTTGAGTCCGAAAAGAATAAATTTGGAATTGTACTTATGTCTGTCAGGGAACACGACAACTAAAAAAAGGGCAACGATTTAGATGAATTAAATTCGGTACGTGACGCGTTGTCTTCAAACAAAAATTGCAAATTTCTATTTGGACGAAATCCGTCAATGGGAGGTCTGACTGTCTATTCATTAGCGTGCATGTGAACATAGTATTTTTAAAACGCAGCAAGATAGATAGATGAAATCTTTCATAGAGTATTATCACCAGAATAAATGCGTATCAAATTTTGTACCAATTCTCTAAAAGGGCTGATTGTCTGTCGGTCTGTCTGTTCGAGGGTAAGTGAATATGATAATTGAAATGAAATCCGATAGGTGATCTTGATATCAAAATTGTAGGTGTGTATCATATTTTGGATCCAACTGATCAAAAGAAGATGTCCAAATGAGCACTGTAATCTCTTCACTGTACGACGAAGATTAGTACAAAATTCTTCGCACAAATATGGGGAAGAGAACCCGGTGCTGTCATCAAAATTGTAGGTCGGTGTCATATTTTGCACCCAATTGGTCAAAGGGAAGATGTCCAAACTCTTGATTGTACGACGAAGCTAACACAAAATGCTTCCCACTTGAGGGCTACCTCCAATATGGGGATGAGAACCCGTTGCTATCGTCAAAATTGTAAGTCGTTGTCATATTTTGGACCCAATTTGTCAAAGGGAAGATGTCCAAATCTCTTCATTGTACGACGAAGCTTAGCACAAAATGCTTTCCACTTGAGGGGTACCTCCAATATGTGGATGAGAACCCGGTTCTGCCCGGGAACAAAACGCGTCCCGATGGTGTACAATGATGGTATGGGGTCGACGAAGGGTCGTATCATTATCTGGGGGGTTCGTCACATGTACTGCCCGTAATAGGGTGTATAATGCGGGGACCGAAGTGTCCAAATTAATTGCCGTTCCAAATTAATTGCCGGGTCATTCATGCTTTTTTCCACATGCCTAGGCTGTGTGGAATAACTCTTCTGTAATAGCAAAAAATGTACCATCTTTTTACGTATACGAGAATGTCGAGCGACAAACATTACCTCTGGTTTCAAACTGTAGAACAATAAATATCCTTGGCATGATAGAAAATTTCCCCTACTTTTTATGAATTTTATTTTTCATTATTTGACATGCAAACAAATAATTATTACTGGGCATTAAGGTCTATCATTAAGAATACTGAATATTTGAATTTAGATCGTTTAGTGTAGGTTTACTTGCTTCTTGGTGAAAAGATGCTAGTGCATGTAGGTGGAGGTGAGCTCCACTGCCCAGAAAGCATGCACTGAATAACGAGAGGATCCCTGGTATTATATCCTTCGTTGCAAACGTACAGTAACTGCATTCTTGGAGGGAACATCCGATCTCTACTGGAGGATGTAATCAGTCTGCTGTTAGGACTCAGATCAGGATATCTACAGAAAACCTTCTGTTCTAAAAGTAGATTGAGAAATATCATGATAATTGAGTAAATATAAAGATGATGCAATACACATGTAGAGGGAGTTTTAATCCTTTGAGGAGGATCGCGCAGAAAAACGTGCGATTCCGTCTGGCCGACGTTTCCCAAAGCGAGTGGCTGCTCAGAGCCGGCGCACTGGTTAATCTGGAGTCTACGATGCCCACCTACTTCGTTCCTCTTAAGATCGTCAACTCTTTGCCGCCAAGAACGGAGATGAGAGAGCATTTGTTTTCGTTACGCAATGATGTTTTCAACGAGTAACATGCGCGCATACGCAGAAATTGATCTTTCCATCGGCGTTTTGAGCATCACGCTATATTTCGCCTCATTTCTATTGGACTGTTTAGTTCATCTCTTCGATACGATGGTCGATTCATTTGAATTTAGATAAAACTTCATTTGGAATTCTTCGGTTTGAATATCGGTTCAGTACTGTGTATGTTACTCTGTGCGTTTCGTTTCTCAATGAAAAAGCGAAGCTACGAGTATTTCGCTATTCTGAAAGAGAAGCTGCTGATATTTTTTTAAGTTAAAAGAAATTGCCCGGTACACGCTTGAAATGCCGCTGGCATTGCGTGATTAATTTCTCCTTTTCATGTGACGCATGCGCAAGAGATCAAAGAAAAATCGTACTGCTAATACAAAACAGTATTTGGCGACGGTAAATGAAATTGCGCCAAGAAAATTTGGCGAGAAGCAGGCCGGCACCGTAGACTCCAGGTTTACCGGCGCACTTTTTATAGTTAAGTCTAATTAAACTAAAGTTGATGTCACGTTGTCGTGACAACCGGTAGCTAAAAGCCACAAGAGCTGGCACGCATTTGTGACAGTTGGGAGAGAATGGGTCAAGCAGTTGGCTGGCCCGCATGACAGTCGTCCTCAAAGGATTACTTAACCTACAACTTTGAAGTGAACTAGCATCTCAGAGCATCCCTAGATATCTCTAAGAATGCGTGCGATTAGAGAAGATATAAAAGTAAATTGTTTAACGTCACTTCTATTCTTGTCTTCCAAATCGTCATTTACAACCGAAGATCACATTTTCAGCGCTTAAAATTGTTATTTATAAATATTATAAAAAGGCAATTCAAAACCTTCAATATGTAAAAACTCAACTAAGGCTATCAATCGTAAAAGATCCGATTAGAAAATTTCAAATGTTTGGTTCAAAAGGTTACGCTGATTTCAAATAATGGAGTTTTATTCTTTTTTTTACTAGGTTGAGCAATTGCGTTATGTTTTAAAGGTCTAACTTTAAAAGCAGTTTTTAACTTTTTTTAAACATAACTTTGATCATTAATTTCTTTTCCCTCCTTTTGTGGAGTTGTAGAGAAGAAAAAAAATTGTAATACTAACTACAATGACTAAAAAATTATTTCAGAGCAAAGTTCTAGGCTCATTAAAACTCACCCTGAATGTTATAGTAATAAAAAAAATGAGTGGCTGTCTTTTCAAACAGCCGCTGATGTTAAAGGCGTAGGACTACTTTACTCGCTTGATTCTTATGTTTCTCGAAGTTTCTCGTAAGTTTTTAAGTTTAAGTAAGTTCTTTCTAACTTCTGTTGTTGCCCTTTATCTCTAAAATAAGACATTAGTTACGTTTTTAACATATGTAGTTACAGAGATATAGAGGATAGCGTCACTAATTCATGCGTATTTTTGTCCAACTTTACGATTCGGTAGTCGCTGAACTACAATTCCGATTTTCAATTTTTTTTCGTAACTTCTGTTGCTACCCTTTATCTCTAAAATAAGACATTAGGTATGATTTTAACATGTATAGTTACCGAGATATAGAGGATCTCCCATACCAAGTTTTGTGGCGTTTTGGCGCGTGAATAAATTTCCTACCTGAGACCCCAATGGGCGGTACGTAGTCCTACGTTAAAATAATTATTCGGGGGAAGATAGGAGAGGAGTCGACTGACACATTTGAAAGTTGAAATTTACGCGACAGAGACGGAGGATAATACGCTGTTTCCTAAGAACTCAACAACAGTCACAATGAACAGCTGAAACGTTCAACATTACGTTTTCTAGGTATGTCTGCAGCTATTACGAAATTAGTTACTGAAGTTTATTATTTTGAAAACATTTCATTGTTAGCCGATATGGTCACGTGCAGTCTCGAATAACATATTGGCTTGTGTAAAGGAATTTAAAGAAACTGGCAGTGTGTTAGATGTCGCACAAAGAGCTCCAAGAACAGTGTGTGCTCTCGGTAACTCAGAGAGTGAGGGAAGCATTTCAATGACACTCGGCGCGCCAGCAGTCTCGGATTTTACGCGATAGTAGGAAAAAAATTGTCTTTATTGCTAAAAGATATCAAATTTGTATATAACAATTTGCAGGCTGTTATAAACTTTTACGAATACCGTCAAGGTACCACGTCTTACTTTCTCACCGCGATGATTATTTGCTAAGGAAGATTAAAAGATATCAAAATTTACCCAAGCAAGTAGCAGGTTGTTAAAAAAACTTTATGACACAGGCAAAGTGACACGAGTTACATTCTCACTGCCATGACAAATTTGCTAAGGAAAAGCCCCGACGCCATTAGTAAATTTGCAAATGACTGATGAAGCAAATTTTAATCTTTTGGTTTTTATTAATAAACAGAACATGCTCTACTGTAACCCCAAAGAACAGTATGGAACGCCGTTCCAATTTCCCAACAGTTGGTATCGAGTTGGTGTTTTAGGGATTGTTGGCCCTTTGAAAATGGCAATGGGGAAACAATGACTGTTAATTCGGAACATTATGCAACACTATTGGAAAGCTTTGTTGACCCGACCTACTACACCTTGGTAATGATGCAAAAATACTGCATTTCCAGGAGGATGGAGCAACAACCCTCACAGAATGGGACTCGTTTGACGGTTCTTGGACCGAAGTTCCTCTGATGATTCTTGAAAAATCGCGTGTTCAGGTGGAATATCACGACTATTCGACAATTGAAAGAATACAACGTTGATGAAGTAACGGCTATTGATGAGAAACTACGTAGACGTGTGCATATTAAGATCCAGAGAAGTTTGCAAGAATGTATAGATGCCGAAGGAAACCATCTGTGTGTTGTAATTTTTAAAAAAATGAACTTTTAAGTTGTTAGTCATCAGTTTGCACAGTTATGTATAAATGTTTCTTTCTTTCATCATCTACGGCAGTATAAATGGGTGACCGCTCCTTTTTGTTTCCCGCATTATTGTAACGGTCTTGGTAGACTGTTAGACTAGATCTCGAAGAACTAGTGTACTCAAGTGTGGTCGAATGCCTGTTAGGCATAAATAAGTTAGAAACGCCAGTTTCTAGAGTAGATACATTTAATTTACAACTTATAATACAGTATTTACAGTACTTTTGAATTAATAAAGAATACAGCCTGGATGGTCAAAAGTATCATAGTTGAGGCATGAATGACAAGACCAAAAAAACCTCCAAGAGTTTGCATCCCAGGGTCCTCGTCTAGCTTCTTCACCCCTATTTTCGTTTCTCCGGCCACCGGGGCGACCTTGACCTCCCCCACGGTGTTACATTTGGCTGGACATAGCTGATTTGATGGAGAGCGGATCCTTGCCATGGGCGCCCGTGCCCGGGGGAAAGGTGGGGCCGCCCCCCTAGCTCTCAGGGAAAGGAAAAAATGTAGTCAGGAGTTTTTAGTTCAAGAAAATGATTTAGAAGTCGAAAAAGAATTAATGTTCAGGAAGGTCTAAAACGTAAAATGCGAGTTGAAATTTTGAATTTGGAGGACAGCGGAAAAGAGAGATAAACCCTAGTTTCGAGTACAAAGTGATTGACTTGTTCGGGAGGAAGAAAAGAAATTTAAAGTTTGCTTTTTCAGATAAATATTAGTGTCAAATCCATAAACTAACCTATGCATAATAATTTACCTTACAGTTTGCTTTTTATATCAATACCATTGTTAAATCTTATGAGATGTACATTTTTAGTTTGTTTTCTGTATTAATATTCACTAGTTTCAATAAAGTAGTTAAAATAACGTGTTATTCTTTTTTATAGAGTATGAGTACCGTGGCCTAGTATTTTAGTAACAGGACAAAGTTTTTAACAGGGTCGGAACTGGAACTTCATTATGACTACTTGCAAGTCGTCATTCATATTCCAAGATATTAAAAATACTCCATACCCTCTTGGAAAACATTTTCAAAACTTGAATGAAATTTTTTTTCACTAATTAGATTTGACAAAATAATAAAGATTATTTTTTTCTTCATGCGTTCGAGATTTTTAGCGCTTAAAACGAATTGTACTTATTTTTCATATAAAAAATTATTTGAATGCGGATTCTTGTCTCATTTTAACAAAATTTAATTTGTGATTCTAATTATATGCTGAATAAATCGTTCAAGAGAATCTAACAGAACACCGGAAATAGAAAGGAGCAGAAATTAGTATATTGAATGGAAAGACACCTTTAATCTTGTAAAAATTTCGTTTCGGAAAACTTTAATCATGAATCCTTTATCTTTTAAAGCATTTTCTGATTTCGTGTAATAGTCTTTTCAATACATCTTTCTAATTTTGACTCTGATTCTATGAAGAACAGAGATATTTATGTTAAACGAAATTTCGTTTCATTTTGTACGCTAATTTTGATAGAAATTAAAATTCCCTTTAATTTCTTTACGCAAATTAGTAATAATTTGAAATTTGATATTTCAGAAGTAGCAGTGGATAAATGCATTCAGTTACTATTCTGTCAACGTAAAATTTAATTTTTCAGCTAACGACCTAGTTTTCATTGATATTGCTGAAGAGAGAAATTCTATGCTGTTTGATTTTGAAGAATCTATTCTAAATTTTCTGTTCCCATTTTTTGGCGTATATGGCACAAATTTTGTTTTGAATTGATTGGTGGATTTGAAATCATCTATAAATTTACTATGTATTTCAATTCCTACTATTAGTTCACACTCTCCCTATATATATTTATATATATATATCTTGTTCAAATTTTGCAATCGATTTTAAACTAACTTTCCGATAAGCTGGAGGCTTGAAACTTTAAACATAGATCAGAACTAGATGACAATGCAATATTAATTCGCTTTCTTGTCTGTATGTTTGTCCGTTTTTGTTTCATTTTTTTTTCTTTTTCAGAAATCAGGAAATTTAAATGTTATAAGTGTCGTGATGGTAGTATGGCAATTAAAAACTATGACTTAATTTATTTTTTATAAAGTGAAGAATTTTCTGTTTAGGAAGAAAGATACGATGGGACATTATAGTCTGCAGAGATGAGCATTTTTGGGTTTGATGGCCAAACTCTGTGCTAATCCACATCGCAAAATCTCCTGAGAAAGCTCTTTTTGTTTATGAATAACACAACTCACTGACAAACTGTTCTAGCAATCAAAAGATTACAAAAAATGATCTCCGGAGGCCTCATAGTGGAGGGAGTTGTCGTTATTATTTATTTTTTTGTTCATTTCTTATTTTTCTGAGTATAGTAAAATTTGTTTTATTTATTTTTAAGTCATGTAATATAAATTATTTGCCATAGTCCGACAACAAATTTAAACCCAATTTTAAACAAAATTAATTTATGAGGTAATTAAAATTTATGTGAATTAAAGTATTCTAAACTAAGTTTACTTTTTAAACATTTAAGGCATTTTTTACCACGTTTTTATTAACTCGCTTTCTTGTCTGTCTGTTCGATACAAATCTTGTGATCGATTTTAAACTAACTTCCCGATGAGCTGGAGACTTGAAACTTTAAACATAGTTCAGAAGTAGATGACAATGCATTATTAATTCGCTTTCTTGTCTGTCTGTCTGTCCGTTTGTCTGTCATTTCATATTTTGCATGACGCATGCGCAGTACTTTTTCATTATATCTCGAAAACTATTAACATTACAGACTTGGTTCCTGGGTATATGGATGGCCCATGGGATCATCGAAGCACCCCCCATATTTTAGCCATATCTTTCCGCATGCGCAGTACGTGTTTCATTATATCTCGAAAACTATTAACATTACAGACTTGGCGATAAATTTGGACCTTGGCGACAAATTTGGCGACCATTTTGGCGACAAAGGGAATTTTCAAGATTCAATCGTTAATAAAATACTTTTTATTCATCCACTCAAGTTCAAATACATTTTTTTAAACTTGTAGTGGATGACACTTCATGTTAATACAGTTTTTTCAAATATTAATTCATTAATTACATTTAATTAATTAATTTTAGTTTTATATGGGAGAAAAAAATTTCTAAAATAATATTTTTCTTTGTTGACCTAAGTAGGAATTGACTTAATTTTTTTTTTATATTACTTGTTTTTCTACGCATTTTACTTTGTCAAAAGTAGTCTTTGATTAATCTTAGCATTTCATATAATGCTCACTGTTGATGTAGACTTACATCTTTCCATGGTGGTCTAATGGTTTGTCGGGAAAGGAAAAAATTATGACGCTTTTTGTGGTATTTTTAAACTCTTATAGCTCCGAAGCCGAATAACATAGAGAGTTGGTTTTAGTTTTATTTAACAGAGAAAGGTTGAGAAAGCTTGAAGGTTGATTGCAAAAAGAATGTTGGAATTTGGAATAACAGTTTAGTCACAGTCAAGCTTCAAAGTTGATGTAAATTACTAAAAAGTTTAATGATGTCACAGCAACCGATGCGCGCGCACGCAGACTATCCAAGTTCATTTGGCAATTCATTCATCGATCTTACGTTCACGCGAAATATTTCTCAAGAATTGTTGAATTACGTCGAATTTCGTGGTAAAGTTAAACGCTTTTAGCTCCGCAACCAATTAACATACAGAGTTAGTTTTAGTTTCATTTAACAGAGAAAGGTAGACATTGAAGATTGCAGAAATAATTTTAGAATTTGTTATTATGGTTATTATTATTATGGTTTAATCACAGTCGAGTTGCAAAGTTGGTGAAAATCAGGAAGAATTTTATGACGTCACAGCGACTGATGCGCGCGCACGCATCGGTTGTGAGCGGTATATTAACTGGATTTTAACAGATTAATAATTAATTCATTTCAGATTAATTAATTCATTCAGATTAATTCATTTAACAGAGAAAGGTCATAGGTCAAAGTCGCATAGAGCTACTTTAGTCACAGTTGAGTAATCGATTAATTAACTGTCCTTAATTAATTATTTTTAACAATTGTTGTTCTAATTGAGCTGTCCTTTCCATCGATTTAATTGAGTTGAGTTGGTTTTAGTTTCATTTAGCAGAGAAAGTTCATAGAGCATAGGTCATAGGTCAAATTCACCTAGAGCTACTTTAGTCACATAGAACAACTTTAGTCACAGAAAGTCACAGTTGAGTAAGGTAAGTAAGTCTACGACCCTCAATCCCAGCGGCAGTTTCGCAGAGACAGCATCTTGTCGATTCTTTTTATCTACATTTCTGTTCATGACATATAGTTATGTTGACAAATAGTGCTATACAAAAATGTTGTTTGTTTCATTCTTATAGAAAACATCGATTTTACATCGCGTTTTTCAAATATAACGCAATATTATCCTTTTGTATAATCGTATAGCTCCTTGTCTTCGTGATTCTTCTCTTTTCTTTTATTCGTCACGTGTAGAATTTTTTAAAAATAAAGTCACCAATATCTATACAAAAACAGTTGCTACATGAGTTCTAGAGAGGATGTGTGGTATACAGTCATCATGAGAGTTAGAGTTTGCCCAAGTGGTTTACAGTGTAAGTAGAATTTAAATTTATTGAAACAGATAGAAGTAGGAGAATTAGGAAGTAGTTAACGTAGTAGAAGTAGAAACAGTTAGTAATGGTAGAATTACAGTTTATTGAAGTAGTCACTAGTTTCAGTACCATTAAAAACAAAGATTAATTCGTTTCAGTAAGTAGTTTAAACTGAAATTATTTATTTGGGCTCCCATTATTCAAACGGCTACTAATTAGTTAAAACCTAAAAAAGGATATAAATAATTAGCATTTTAAGCACTTTATGAATATTAAATTTATTAACCTAACTGAAATATTACGAACAGTAAGGAGGACAAACTTGTTAGTCAAGAGGCGGCTAGTTGAAATAAAATAACAATTATACAAAGATTTTACCTGGGCATGTGATGACTAGTTAGTCAAGAGGCGGCTAGTTGAAATAAAATAATTATACGAAGCGTTTACCTGGGGATGTGACACCGATACCAGATATTGGTGAACATGATGGTCTTTGGCTTGACCATATCCCTGAAGTCAGGCAAGTCGACACATTATTGCCCACTAATACATATCCTTGATTGCAATAATACAGGAAAGATTGTCCAATAGTGTACATTCCAGGTGACTTGGATGCAATACCATTTATTAAGCGACGGAAACCAAATGGAATATAGCCGGGATCAGGACAATACACATCTGCACCTGAAGACCAGAAAAATCATTTTTTTACACCGCAGCAATAAGATATAATTTTGTAATTTTGAAAGCACTTAGAAATGATTTTATGATTTTGATCATTATACGAGTTCTAACCGAAAACAAACCGAACTTAGAGCTTGCTGGTCAATCTACCATCCCTATTGTAACGATATTGTGTAGCTTTAACGTTGAGCTTGTATCTGCACTTCTTTCGTGAATGCAACGTCATTTCGTCCCTGTTTTAAGAATGGAAGAGGAGTGAATCAAAATTTTATGAGTTTGGAGATTATTTACCTTTCTAATATGGAAGAGCAATGCATGTGTGTGAAGTTTTGTTTAAAACTGGCAAACACCTGTATTGAAACATTTTAATGTTGCAACAAGCTTATGGCGAAAATTGTTTAAATTGGACCTAAACCAATGAAAGGTAATAAGGTTTTAATTGAAAGACAACACCCATGATTCGAGAACAGTGGGGCCTATATTTCGGGAGAGGGAACGCGCGCTTTTATTCTCGCAAATTATCGCTTAATTGTCCATGAGATTGCTAAAGATCTAGGCGTTAGTAAATGCTCATTTCGCATAGTTCTGATTGTAGACGCACCGCATTGCAAAAAAATTATGCCTTATCTCAGGACTGATAAACGAAACATGAATCGCGTCACAACTAGTTAGAAGTTGTGGGATTATTCAAATATGGATCGAACACTTGTCGTGACAGGTCGAGACTCTTCAAATTTGAACCTATGTGCTTTCTTTCGTTCTCAAAGTTGAAATCCACCTTGAAAGATCAGAGATTTAAAACATTAGAAAATAGAGAAAAAAATTCATGATACATTTAAATGCAGTCTTTACAAAGAATTCCCAAGAGTCATTTCAGCAGTGGAAGACACGTTGAAAGCGCTGTATAAATAAATGAAGGAAGTATTTAACGAGATAAATCTCATTTCAAGCACTATTAGCAATAATTGATTTATTACAAATGTTTTGTCTCTTTTTGGATAGACTAATACTCCGTTTGCTTTAAAACTTAAGTACCTTTTTAGGTCACTAAAATTCTTTGAAACTGTCTATAATTATTGGTGAGGGTAGGGAACTAAAGTTTACATCAGTTATAAATTCTAATATTATACTATTATAGTGAATAGTTTCATTCATTTTATTCATTTGCAGTTGGATTATGCCGCATTTATTTTGGCTTACTATGGCACTTTTCTGCCAATAATTCTTCCTTAGTTTGGTGATATATTTCTTGTACCACTTTTTACCATTGTAGTTCATATTAAATTGTACTTCTGAGATTTTGGACAATTGCACTACACTTGAAAGAGTTATAACAAACTCTTTGTGATCGAGGTTGAAATTTGGAAGGTAATTAATCCAAATATTATAACTAATGGGGCATTGGTTTTCCTCTTGATTCCACCAGTATCTTGATGCCACTAAGTTTTTATTGTATCTGATGTGATCAGTGAAAGAGAAGATTTTTTTCTGTAGTGGCGTTATTCCACGGGAGAGATCTTTGAGACTCCTTTGGTAGATAGCTTTATATGTCAGGAGAAACCTGGCGCAAAACAGTTGGCGGCTTGTATTTTGAATAAAAAAGAAGAGAGACAAAACATGGAACGTCGTACTATGAATTCATCCAAACAGGTGTAACGAAATTGTTTTGAGTCTTATATTTCAAATACCGAGGCAAAACGGCTTTATAAATTATTTTGAGATGTTCTGTTTCCGGAGGAGCAAACGGCTGGAGTAATATGTGAATGATTGTAATAGATTTAATATTCAAGCTTAAAAAGTTATTATTATTTAAATTAAATTTTTATCTACGGCTTATTTTCGTAAATAACCAAATAAATTATTTTTGATGCAATCAACGGTTAATCTTTTAGTCTGATGTTAAACAGGGTTAACCGACTTTTTCACGCGAATGTGTTTATTACTAAGTATAAGCTACGAAGTGTTGTTTTCTAATAGTGCAGCCAATTTTACTCCAATAACTGATTGATTTGGTCGTGGCAAGTCAGCTGTGCTCACATTTCCGTGATTAAAATCACTTCATCATAGTACACTTAAAACTGCACTACGGTGCATGCACTCAATTCCATACACATTCGACTGTACATGACGAATCCATTAACCCCTTCTGCCGACAAAAATCGCTTCACCGCGCGCTCAGCCTGTTTGTGGGAATCCATAACACGACGTTACGTGTTACATTGCTTCTGTTTCACTCGATATTCTGTTCCACGGAAAAAGAAATAAACTAAATTAACAAAATGGCGCGAAAAGAAAAACGTCAACAATTACTCAACAAAAGTTATTGAATGATATAATGACACATTTCGTTATTCTCGAAACTTTACAGCGACTTCTAAACCCGCTGTTATAATCTGGAGATATTACGTATTTGACTAGGCGATATTTCGTAATTCAGTAAAAGATCTTAATGTCTAAAGAAAGTTACTTGTAGGTTACTTGCCGAAGTAAAGTTCTTTACTTGTAGGAATTGATTGACCACTGAGATTGGGTAGCATTATCTGGATTGGGATACTATCATTTGTTCAGCATTATTGACTCATTTTTGTGTTTGACTTCTTTGGTAATAACGATGAAATTTTAAAACATTGTGATTTCTTCTCCTTACTTTTTATTTAATTTTGAATTTGTTTGAATTTTGTTCCTATTTGTGTCTTGTTCGCGCAGGAATTGTTATATTTTTATTTCGCACTTCAGCGTTGCGATTTTATTGGTCAGGTATTTGCTGTCTATAATTTCATTAGTCGATTTATCGCATTTGAATAAAACTTCGTTTGAAATTATCGTTTGGAATTGAAATTCTCGTTTTTGGAATTTTTTAAAAAACCTATCTTCATAACGTTCAATGAAAATGCGAAGCTACTATTTTCCTGCTTTGCTAAAAGCAAGGCAGCTGATGGATTTTTTTTTTTTAAATTTTCCCGGAACCCACTTGAGATGCCGCAGGCATTGCGTCCACAGGGCAACAATAAAATGTTCACTGCGCACCCAAAACAAATGTTCTCACATCTCCAAGCCATCTTGCTCTTGGCGACAAAATGCTGGCGATCCTGAGTGGGAGGAACGGCTGTGCACCGTAAACTTAACTTTTTACCGTATGAATTAATTATTTGTCTACCTTTCACTTCTACTTGAATCATAGATGCTATGTTTTGTAAGATTTCTGAATCAGAGAAACAGCAACAAATGTATATTTTAACTCCACTCGTTTAACCTATCATCTTCACTTATTTTGAAAAACAGTAGTTTGAATTTATATTATAAGTTTGAAATCAAACATATGCTTAAATTTTTACCTTCAGCACATGTAGGTCCAGAGCGACCTTCAGGGCAAGTCAAGCAGTATCTTACGTTAGCTTCACATGTCTGGCAGTTTACCCACCTTTCACATGTGTTTTCTTCAAACTCATCATTAATGCAGTGTCTGAAAAAAAGAAAAGCTATGCATGTCAAAGTATTTCTGTTATATAAATTTATCTTCCTCTAATATTCCTAGATAACCTCTAATATTTAATTACTAAATGTTTCATCAGTCGTTAACTATTTGGCTGTTTCCACTATAACAAGAACTCTTTTATATGTTGTAATGAATTCAAATTTAGTGCAGGGCCGTGCCGAGGTGATCCTACGCCCTTGGCGGAAATGGCAAAGATGCGCCCCCCCCCTTACGTGACACACTTTCATTCATTTTTCACCCCTTCTATAAAATCCCTACCCGGAAAAAGCTACATTCCTGCAAATATTTTTATACACAAATTTAGCATATTTTACGATTTATTAAATAGAGGTTTAATAAAAATTACGTATTCTTAAAAAATACTTCAATGAACTATATTCATGAAAAATGCTGTACACTACAAAATAAATGTATCATCAAATAAATTACAAATTGCACATATTTTCTAAAAGACAGGAAATAAAACAAAATCTATATTTTATTGCAACTATTGAATTGGCTTTTGTGTGATGCATAATAAAGAAGAGAATTTATTTGCTTTGCACTATGTATAGTGTATAGTGCACGAAATTCTAATTAGAAATAAAAGAAATTAGAGCTGAAATTAAAAGTTGATTTATATATGAGCTGCATTCAAATTTCATTAATATCAAATGACTTTTTCTAGATCAGAGGTTCCCAACCTGTGTTACGCGTACCCCTGGGGGACAAGTTAGGGGTACTCAAAAGTGATTTTGGTAATGGCAGAGAACACAAAATATAAGAATATTCTAGACTATTAAGACTATTTTACTTTATTGTATGTAGTTGTGCTTGTGTGGTTTTTTGCTTTGGCTTGTTCCACTTCCAATTTATGATGACTACAGCAGATTGTAACTTTCTGAGCTATTCCTCTAGTTTTAGCTTGTAATCCTTTTGATTTAAACAGCCCAATTTAGGTAACTGTTTGTGGTCCAATTTAAGCAACTTTTAGACAAAAAAATCCCTCTAACCTTACCTTTAAACTATTTTAATAAAATTACTGTAGTAAGTGGTAGTTTTCTTATCTGAGGATATAATAACATATTTTACTACTTCTTTTTGAAACACCGTAAGAGTTGTTAGTCTTTTGTTAAAATATTTAATTGATGTTCTCTAACTGCAACCACTAAGTTTTTTCTCTCAAAAATAATTTCGTATACTACATTTATGTCTTTACAACCTAATTTGCATATTTTAAGGCCCAAATATTTAATAGAATTTAAGCTTTGATACCAATCCATTCTAGGAGCTAGTTCAAATTCAGCAACTGTAATCTACATATTATTGGAAAAGTAAGATATAAATACAATTTTTTTTATTGAATTTTAATTAATTTTTTGTTGAGTGTATAAGGAGCATACTGTTATTTTGGATATTTTCAAAGCCAAACTGAAAGTAAAGTTCTTACAAAAGTTGCTAAATTCTGGAGAAAATTCAAAAAAGAAACTGCATATACATAACATTTTTTTTCAGTTAACACTTAATTTAAGACATGGGCATAGTATCATATATGAACCTGTTGATCTGTCACATCAGCAAGTTTACTTTGTAAGCCATTATTCTGCTTATGGTAGCCTCTGTTTATAATGCTAATATATTTCTAACTAACTGCCTTTGAAAACCAGCTTATTCGCTCGGAATGTCCTGGTTGTTAAACAATTAATACAGAATACGTAACTATTTAAAATTTTACCTTTATTGTTTGGTAAGATTGAAAAATGCGAATTTAATGAAAATTGAAATATATATGAAATTAATTTACCTTTCTCTCTCCTTGCTATCGAAATAAAATATTTTAGTGTTAATTGTATTGAGCTAAAAGTCTGCACAAGGCCAAACTGAACAGCAGAAAATTAACAGATGGGAAAGTTGTAAAATATCTAAACGTCTTACTACATATTGAATGAAAGAATAATATGATGATTTGAAAAACTAAAAGAACTAAAACCTGACTGAACTAAACCTGAAGTAGAAACTAAATTTCTAAAAACAGTTTCAAGAAAAATGTTAAAAATATCATTTATTAAAAAGATAACTAACCAGAATTTTCCAAATAATAAATTTTGTGAAGATAATAAAAGTTAATTTTCATTTTTTTCTTAGTCAAGATGTAAAAAAAAAGAAACTTACAAAAATTGCGAAATTAAAATGAAACTAAGACTAAGAATCTGTAATTCGATAGCAAAAGAAAAGACAAAATGCATGTGTCAATTATCTCATTATAATTGAAGAGAGAAAATATTATCATTAGTGGCAAAAAAGAAAATATTTCACTGTATAAAACTTACCAAATGAAATAAAAATCACTTTATTTAATGATATTGAGTTGAAAAATATATTTCAAAAAGTGTTTAAGAAAAAACTGCTAGTAAGTGACAATCTCTTTTGGAGCTAGAGTAGTTAAATGTATCAAAGAGAGCAAATTTTTTCACCATAATGTTAACAATGGTTAAAGTTCATGTGATTAAATATCACAAAAAGACATCACCCTGCCCTGCCTTGGTACCCGGGTATACATTGAACGACCGGCCGCCACGACTTCATCGGGCACTGTGGTCCCCGCATAATAGCCCCATCACGAGCGTCTCATACGACGATCCTCATTTTACCTGGGTACGACCCGTCATCGGAGATGGGCCCTAAGAGCCACATCACCATTACTGTATTCACCAAGGGAGCGAGAACCTGTTTACTTATCCGGCAGCTTCTCATCCGTGAACTTCGCCATGTTGGGATCATGTGATTAAATATGCGACTATATAAATATAAGGAAATTAGCGATAATGTGATAAATAAGGAAATTAGTTTGTCATTTAAAATTGAAAAGTATTGTTGCAAATCATACATTTTTTAAATTTCTTAATTAAAGAAAAAAAATTGCACAGTTATTAAATTGATATCAGTAAAAAGATATTTTTTAAAATTTTAAAATGATGTAAAAAGTCATTTTTTAGATGATATTTTTGAAAAATACGGTGAAAAAACTGCAAATTCTTGCTTACTTTTTTATTAACTGAAATTTTAATTATCTTTTGAGCTTTGAAAAGTTAATGGTGATTCTACTCTTGCTTTGAAGAGCATATGCTCCAAATTTCATCAATATCAAGCAAAAATGTCGATTTTTTTTAAAAAGACAAATAACATTCATCTTTGTATACATTACTGCAAAGTAAAATTTTATGGTTAAATCAGTTACAATTATCAAAACAAGTAAAATCAAGGAGATCACGAATTTGGTGTAGAATAGTTGCATTAAATTTTTATGCAATAAACTCGAACACGAAATACTATAATGTTAATTTTATATTTTGCTTGTAATCATGCTTTTGTATGCATATTTTTACTACTAAAAGCGCATATATGCATAGGTGACTGTCTGTTGGCGTTCTACAAGATAGACCGTTGAGCCTAGAGTTGTCAGATTTGGTACAAACTTACTATGAAGGGTAGCAAAGTACACCTCAGTGAGTTTTTTTAAATTTAATTAACTAAAACTTACGAAAGAATTTGGGAGGGGGGGGGGACGGTTTAGCGATAATAGCCGGAAATATTATCATTTAAAAATAATTTCTACACCGTCTTATATTTCAAAAACATTGACAATTTTTTTAAAAATTATTTTTATGTATAATTTACAACAATGCTGTATTGAAAGTCAAACCAATTTCACTGATTCCATCAAATCTATTTAATATTTCCCTTAATGTTTAATTTAATGTTTCTCTTGTGTTAAAAAACGTGATATAAAAATTTATTTTGATTATTACAATACAAAACCTTCTTTTGTTGTAATGAAATGCTGCCATTTTCGTTGCTTTTCCAGTTTTTTCAGTCTAATTTTTTGTTAATTCTTTGCTACTTGAAATAAATTTACTTTTTAATAGATTTACTATATTATTTTGATAGATTTACTTTTTAGCTATGATCTAAGATTCATTTTTTTCACTTAGGGCAGATAATCTTCAATGGAAACCATACCATCTCTTTATATGTAATAATTAGATAGAAAAATTCAAGTTATAGTCAGATAAATAAAGTGTAATAAATGTAATTTAAATCTGAATTGTGCATGATCGAAATAAAAATTAATTTTCATTGAGTTAATGATATTAAAGAGCCATTCAGCCTGAGTCTTTTTTAAGAATTGAATGTAAAAGTCATTAATTTTATTAGATTCAAAACATATTGCCTTAAACTTTAATTCAAATTAGCTTGAGAAAAATTAAATAAATTGATGTTTTTTTAATTGATTGGCATAAATAATATATAATTAATAGAATGGGCGAATCAGCTGGCAGTAGAAGGCGGATAGTATTGAATACAACAAAAGCAATTTAAAAATACAGAAATAATTTGAGCTCACCTCTTTAAAACTAATTTATCTCCTGAGAAAAGAATGAAAATGCCCAAGTATTTCTTTCTGCGCCCACTCTCTGATGAAACAAAAACAGAAAAGCAACATTTTTTTCGTATTATTTGCCACTAAAGAAACACCAAAGGACCATTCGTACAATAAGGACGAGGCGCCTTTATTCTTCTTACAATATAGCAAACAAGATAAAATAAGACCTCCACAACCTAAAACGCAAAACTCTAAGAAAAAACACGATTCCCCTTTTGCTTTGAGCTTTTAATAGTTAAATTATGTACATTTTTTGCCCTCCCTTCTTAGAGCGTCTTAGAGGTTCGAAAAAGATTCTTAAGGCAGGTGAGTTCCCTTGTCCATCTATTTTACGACTGTAAAATGAGATGCAAAACAAAGAAGAAAAACCATGTTGTTTTGCCATCTCTAGGCAAGAACCACACCCATGGTCAAAGAAGGACCCTTTTCGCCTTGCTGGAGGGACACTTTTTTTCTTGCGGAAGAAAGAAACTCAAAGTGATCATCGCCGCATCAGTTTGTAACATAAAACTACTTGCTATTTTGTTCCTAGAAAAGGCGCAGGAACTTTCTCTCTCTATTTCTCTGTAAGGGGGTCACAACCAGACAACTTGAATACTGGACAAAACAACTAGCCACTCCCGTAATGTTTAGTAAGCCATTGAAGACTTATTCTCAGATTCTTTTTTATTTGCACAGCAGATCGTACCAATCTAACTATTAAACTAAATTTTTTAAATTTTCATTTTTGCGCCCCCGTTGTGCCTGCGCCATTGGCGGGGGCCAATCTCGCCACCCCCTCGGCACGGCCCTGATTTAGTGTGCTTATCAACCACTAATATTCTTTTCATCAAGGGTGGGTATTAATAACTCGAACGATCAAAAGTTTTGTTACTTGGTTGCAGAGAATGATAAAGGAGGACATTTAACACTTCTGAATAGAAAGGAAAGGAATAAGAGTTATCTGCTATAATGGATGAAATTATCACCGTGTGGACGGGGATATAGCTAATTACCGTTTGTCCATGATGTATTAAGTAATAAGGACTTAATATGAATTTTGCAATAAACCTAAAGATCACAAGTTAATTTTTCTGAAAACTTAATTGCCTTTGTGAGATTATATGAAGCACCATGATACCTGAATAGTGGTTCGGTGACCAAAATAACATTTTAGTTAGCATTTTTGACCGGCTTATGGCAAGAAATTGAATTATTTGGATGATATGATGTGCAATAAAAGAAATTCAATCTGGAGCAATTAAAAACCAATCCATAAAGAGTTTATTTTTTCAAATTATGTTACATTTGACGTGCTTTTCGAGTGTCTTATTCTGTTGGGATTATTATTATTCACCGAATTATTTGACTAAATCTTTTGCATAAAGTCGTTTAGTTTCATATATTTTTCAGAATGGATGAAAACTATAAATTTATGAAATATTCACTTATGTTTCGAAGCAAAAGTTGCATTTATTTAATTGATTTCTAAAAACTCCAACAACACTTCCACGAAAAATTCCGAATGCATGACTTTTAGAACAGAAGTATCTCGATAAAAGGTAAGAAAGTACGAAGAGCACAGAAAATGTGACGAAAGGAAGTCACAAATTCTAATGATATAACGCAGTTATTTTCGATGTCTATATACTGTTTTCTGCTGCAAATATTAGTATTATTTCTATTCGTTAAGTGATTCTGCATTGATGTATTCTTGGAAGATTTCTAAGGAGAAAGGAAAAAACACTCGCTTCATGGCGTGAAAATTTTGCAGTCTATGAAGTTTTTTTAGAGGAAGTACATTTTATATATACCCTCTTAGGCCCAACTTGCGCCTACAGAACTCTATAGGGAAGGTACTATTTACGCTATTTAATGAAGTCACTAGTGATGTAGCACAGTTATAATTAAAGATTATTTCTTCTATTCCGAAATAAATGCGAATATTATTTATTAAAATTAAAGATTCTTTTAATAATTATTCTTCTTCAATGATAGTTAATATTAACCGTCAACAAAATTGGCAACTACATGGTCTCTCCAAAAAAGAGACTGAACTTTTGAAATAATTCAATGATGATTCCTAAGAGTGCCATTTGATGTGACTTGTCTCTTTCAAAATACCTTCTTCTTGTACTCATACATCTCGTCCGACGTATCTTCAGTTGCTGAAACGGTTCCTAGGAATCCATTTTCGGGATTGCTAATAAGTCTTTTGGCGTATTTTCTTCGATCTCTTCTGTTGTTTCATATCTCATCGCTTAACAAGCAACACCACCTATCTCAATTATTTGAAATTTCAAAGAGGAAGAAAATACTTAATTTTTCGCAACCCAGAATGGATATTTCTTAATTTTTTTCAAATCCGGTAGGAACATGTGGTCTCATGTTTATCCCAGATGTTAAATAAAATCAAAAATATTCGTTACTGGTTGCGAAAAATGGAGTATTTTCTTCCTCTTTGAAATTTCAAAAAATTGAGATAGTTGGTGTTGCTTGTTAAGCGAGGATCTTCGACCTTTGAAATTTCGAAAAGTTGACATTAAGAAAAAGGCGATCTAGTTTTCTTTAAAGTGCGAGTGTTATATTTAGTAAAAAGATGAAAAATGTTTTAATTTTTTTTAAAGTTAGTTTTTTTACAAATTATCATTGATTTATTGAATTAATAAAAGAAGGACGGTCTAGGAGATGCTATTAAAATTCGGATGTATTTTTTAAAACAGAGACAAAGATAATTATCTCTATGTGCTATCTTCGCATCAAGCTTGTTTTGCAAATTTGCATTGCAAAGGAGGTGGCTCTAGTTTTCACGTCGAATTTGCTACAAGTTCACTTCAAGTTTGACGCGTCAAATTTGCTATGACAAGGTAATATCAAGTCAAAATCAAACTTGCTGCAAACTTACGTGCTATCTGGGATATGTGATATAAAAAATTACATCAAGGAAGACAGATCCTTTTTTTTCACGTTTTATCGTTATTTATTTCGAAGCGGAATGTAAAATGGCATTGTAGATATAAATACTTACTTATAGTATAGTGAATTTACAATGGTGCCACAGGGGCAGGTAATGAAGCGTGAACACGCAGCAGAAATGGTAAGTAGAGCTATCGACGAAACGATTCCAAGGAAAAAATCTGAAAGAATATTAAGATATTTTTTAGGTTCACGGCAACCAACTTTTAAGCGAGATCTTACACGAATGTTACATCAATCAAGGAGGAACGTTTCGTTTCCGAATAACAATACAGGGTGTTCACAAATTATTGTCAGGGTTTCTTTACCTCTTTACTTTTGATTAAAGAGCATGACGATAAACATGTTTACATTTTCATTAAGTACAACTCAAACAGATTTTTAATAACATAAACAAAGTGAAGTGGCTTCCACACGGCAGCCTTTCGCGAACATCTAACCCATTGATATTTGGCTGGAAATTGAAGTCAATCTCGATGTGATACGTACAGCAACAACTTTTGTACTAAAGGGTTTTGAAAGCTTCCACCTCTTAGAACTTTTGCTGCTGTCATCTCGCCCAAGATACTTAAATACTTGACTGCTCTTGTATACAGATTACATGCATATTATTAACCTAGGCATAATTAGGCGGTTTCTTGCATTTTCTGCAATGTAAAAACCTTAAATTCAGATTATTTTTTCTACATCTTCTCCCCCTTTCCTTTTTTGCATCATTCGTTTACCCACATTCTGAAATGTATACCATTGAAACTTTGGTTTCTTAATGACCACTGGCATTTTCTCGATAGTTATCTTAAAGGAGATATTTTATCTCTTACCATATTGTATAATATGTTCATGGCAATACCAAAGAAATAAGAATTGATCGAGTGCATGAAGTGTCTTACTTGAGTTCCTACATTGTGTGCTGGTGTGAATTTAAAAAAGCATACAGTGGATGAAGTCTCTTACTTGAGTTCCTACATTGTGTGTTGGTGGAAATTTAAATATTGCTGAGTACTGTGAATTCAGATAAGTCCTGTTTTCAAATGTTAAGGCAGGGTACCTTATTTAGATCATCCCCTAGATTGAACTTTATTGTAAAATCAATTCTATTTAATATTTTAGCCGCACGTTCAGAAAATTATGTTACAATGATGCAAAATTGGTTTATGCATTAATTTTTATGAGAAAGCGTTACGTGGCTGTTGTTAATGAACAAGTGTTTACATTTATTAATCAATTAATCATTTTAGCAAAAAAATAACACTTCTTAAGCTGTTTTAAAGTAAACAGCAAAATATGTTATTACATCTCAGAGAGAAAATTGTTCGCAATTTACGAAAATAGTTTTATTAAAATAGTTTAAAGACGAGCTTAGGCGATTTGCTTTTATATAAATATAAAAGTTGCTCAGATTGTGTGGACTGCAAGCAGTTGCCTGAATTAGAATAATCCAGAAAGCAGTTATTATAACTAGTAGTCTCATAAATAAATAAGCCACAGCAAAAAAACACATTGAATGGGCATTGCAGACATCAAATGTTGATTCAAAAATAAAGAAGAAATATGGCTAGTTGGTTTTCAATCATATATGAGGAAACAGTGAAATAAAAAAAGATACAGTCCATAAAATGACAAACTTAAGTTCATAAATTGTGTGCTGGTTTTGAATTTGTGAATTAAAAAATACTTTTGCTGTCATAGTGCTTAAGGAAATTAATATTCCAATTTAGGAAACCAGTTTCTTTAATTGCAATTCCTTTACTTTAGGTGCCCAATTTTCATACGTTATTTCTCACTACTTTATACCGTATTTCTTAAAAAGTTTATTGCATTATTTTTAACGGAAGGGAACTACAAAAATTCCATTACTTATTTTTATTAAAAATTATTTCTCTATTACTGTACTTAAAAAATATTTAATTGTATAAATAAGATTATTTTCTCTTATATGCCTAGATATTCTATTGTCTTATGTAGTCACTAATGTCATAGCGGTTGTGTTAACTCTATAGCAAAATGTAAAGCATATTTGGTGATCTAAGAAGTATATTTTAAAATTTAATAAAAAGCGTATTCTTTTTAACACGAATTTGCACTGATACGAATCTTAATTATGAATAATTTTTTTGTAATTTGCGGCAACTATAGATTTCAGAAATGGTGAATGTACAATCAACTTTAATTTTTTCCTTTTGTGCAAAGAATTTTGTGATTATCCTTGAAAATGAAGGTCAAATTCGAATTATTGTCTTTTTGCAATTAGTTGTTCAAATAAATGGTAAGCTTCAATGGAAAGCTACCATTTTCGTCAGAGAAAACGATTTATATGCATTAAATATTTTTGTTACAATTACCGATTTCAGTGAAGTCTGCAAGAAAAATCAAGATAATTTGACTTATATAGATAGAAATTATATTGAAAGGTGAAACGGAGGAAATCGGAATGCTAACATCAGACATACATTTATTACTTACCGTTTCAAAGAAAATTTATTTATACAAGAACCTTTTATGAATGCCTGTGAAGATAATTTATGTTTAAAAACTTTATTGATGCAAACTGTTTATAATTTATACATAATCACCAGCTGTTATGCCCATCGTTTCTCTGGATAAAAATACTTTCATGTCTAATATTTTTGATGTTAAAAACTACCTTTTTATAGAAAATTACAAAACCCAAAATTCTTTTATCGTCTGAAACGTTTTTTAATTAAAATGAGAATATCAGTTCAACCAGACGATTTTTTAAAACCGCCGATAGCTAATTCTCCCCATAAGTTATTAATATTTGTTGCATAGGTACTTCAAATTTTGTTCATAAATCTTGCAGTATAAGAAAAATTTTAACGGATGTTTTGAGACAATTACTTAGTAAATTTTTCATTAAGAGAAAGAGTTATAATATATATGAATAAAAACTAATTCGTCTTCCTCCAAAATTCTTCTAATGTGATATAGCAACAGTTCTTATGCATTCTTGTTCTTCACCAATAAAAAAAAGTGTTATAAATTGTAAATTTTATACACAATTGAAATTGTAATTTGAATTGTAATTTTTATACGCAATTTAATTTTTGAAAAATTATTAAATTGAGAGCAGCGAATTGAACGAAAATGAAACTTGTGTCATGAAAACCTAATTTTTAAAACTTTTATTATGTGTACAAATAGTTTTTGTGACATAATACATATTTTCGAAAAATATCTCGGAAAATGCCAAAATCTTGCTTACTTTCCAATTAACTGACATTTTAATAAGATTTGGGGCTTTTACGGTTGATTCTCCTCTTGTATATAAGATATTTATAAAAATAAGCACAAATTTCTGAAATATAGGTAAATTAGTACAAAGTCTAATTGTTACCTAGCAACGGAGTAGCTATAAATTTGCGTTATTACAAAATCGTCTGAAAGTAATTAACAATTCATTAAACTTTGAAAAATTAATAAAAATTGAAGGAAATATGTCACAGAGATATACAATTGGTTTCATTGAAAAGGTAAAATTTTGAACTTTAAAAGGATACACACAAAAATGTTTTTGGGAGGTAATTTGCTCCGAACTTACAGCGGAAAAATGGATATTTTCTGACTGTTTAATTAACTTTTGGGCTTCGAGTAGTTGACTATAATCTTCCTCTTGTCTTAAATAATAAGTGTGAAAAGTTTGAAAAATATTTAAATATGAAAGCATCGGAAAAAAATTAGATAATTTAGGCCCCAGAAATTGTTTTAAAATATATACGTCAATTTTTGAGTATTAGCTATTCAATCTTTTTATTCATTATGTATAAAATTTCTAACTACTTTTTCTAAGAAAATTTGATATTTATGAAGAAGCATTCACTAAGAGATTGAGAATTTATTACCTCAAATAAGATATTTATTGGAAACTATTTATCTTACAATCAATACTTTGATTTTTCTATTTAATTTAATGTAATATAATAAAGTAGGAGTCATCATCACTTGCGTTTGGTTTTATTGCAATATCGTAATTTGTGTTTCTCTGATATCCCTATTAGCACAAAATATTTTGCGATAACTCTACCATGTTGTTACGATATTCTAAATGCTGTATAATGTAGTGAAAATATCATTGGTATAATTGTAGGTCATCTTATGCTAATAGGGATGGCAAATAAAACTACTTCCAGAAATGTTATGTCGTTGTCAGAGCTCCCAGTTCTATGACTAAATGCGAATTTATTTCCTTTATTTTTAAAAAGATTACGTTCTGAAGAATGTAAATTCAACAGATACTTAAAAAAATATATTTAAAAAAATCAAATTATTCAATTTTATAAAATTCGATTACATGCTAGGTTGTTTCAGTCTTTTAACGATCAAAGAATTTCTTATTTAGTGTCCATAGCGGTTTATGCACGTTATAGAATTTGCCTACACTCTTAAGTGTAACCATAAATAATTAAAAAATTATGCGAGATTATTTTACTTTCAAATATAAAATTACAAGTCTGAACTCTTTCACTGTGTTTGAAATTTTTATGCCTAAGCCTGAATATATTTAATCACGAGCAACTGAGTAAATAATGTTTGTTCAACTGTGACAGTCGATTCAAATTATCATTGAAATACAGCTTCTAAGAATAATTATTAACAATTTCTTACCTATTGTTGACGGCATGATTTTATTTGATCAAGAGTGGGTTGTTGCTGAAGGTATATTTTAAACAAGACAATTTCGCAGATTTATTTTTTAATTTCGTTTGTTTTATCCCTATGTTATGTCTGCCGTTAATTTCAAGTAGGAAGGAAATGACTCTAAAATCCTTCCTTTTCAAAGATGATTATGTATTCATTACGCGTTACCGATATATATGTTAATTCGAGTTTCAAGGCCAGATTTGGAAATTTTGAAGGAAATATATTCACGAAGAAGAAACTCGATAATTTCACAGTGGATATGCTAGTAATATGCAAACAATCCAGCAGAAGCCCGCTCAGTCAAGACAAGTCAATTTACGGGAGCGGCTTTCAAACCCACCGGCTCTTACAATTTTATCAAAAAATTTTAACTGTGATTACTCTAGCCCTATCGCTGCGAAATGCAGTAAGTTAAGAGTGAATGTCATCATAATGTTACCAGCAGTTGTTAGCAAAAGAAAACCCTCAATTGGTCACCTCAGAAGTCTCAGGGAGAGATGAAGAATACCATCTCTATAGCTCTGTGCATTGTGCCCGGATAGAATAACTGCACGTTTGTTCAGTGGTCTCGCATGTTGATTCCCTCCACAAAAATTCACTTTCCCTAAAGTAGAATTGCCTTACGGGCTATGTATTCATTTCAAATTAACATGCTTCTTTAATCACTTCAGGTGACAACTCTTGATTCATCAATGAGGAGGACTCGGTTTGAACCATGTTTTGTCCAAGAATGATGTGCACCAATCTCATCTAATTGGCAATATGTTGACAATAAGCACAACTTTGTCACCAAATGTGTAAATCTCGTGAATGTTTTCTTCCAGACTTAGCAGACAGGCTTTGAAAAATTATTTGAAGTATTTTTACTACGTTTTCAATTTGAATACATTTCGATAGAACAGTCCGCAGGTGTCCTGTACTGTTAACCAAGTAGGATTTATACCATTAGCCACGATGTTTTAAATTGCTTCCATAACCTAAATACCACCATTCAAGACACTCGCAAATGTAAGAATGACTTCCGCTTGAGACTAAAGCCTATCAGAGACTAATCATTCAATTTTATAAATATTCCTTCGAGAAGCAATTCTATTCCTAAAATTCGTTGAATAAAAAAAGGCCCCTAACCTATATGTTTTCTTGCAGAACATTATTATCCAACAAATACGATACTAGTATGATTTCGCATATTCTTAAATTAAGCAAAAAGTCATTTTTTAGATTTGTTACACTTTGAATTTTTGAAAAATATATAGTGGTAGTTTTAATTTTCAATTTCAGTGTATGGTATAGACATAGACGTGCAAATTTCAAACTCGGATGAATTGTACGATTAGGAAATATGTATAATTTTTTTTTCTCTCAGAAATATTTCAATGATTAATGCAATATTGAATATGAAACACTGAAGACTTATCTGCATGCATTAAATTGAAATAAAAAGCAAAGAGAGAGAGAACATACTGTAGAAACAATCAATATTTCTGTTTTCCTTCGCTTCACAGACATGCTTGGTCTAGTGGTTACAGAACTAAACTTCTATTTTCAAGTTCTTAAGATCGAATCAAGACTAGTAGAAAGAAATGGTTTAAATTTTAACGCCCTCCTCCTTTCCATTGCCGACTCGAATCTCTGATGAAAAGGTTTGTTTAATGTTCTGCCCAATGTGAATCGATACGCCTATCATCAATTCTGTAGATAGCAATTTCGATCATTTTGAGGTTCATTCCGCTGTATCTTCGCGGTAATTTAGTTTATTTTCAGCCATCGTGGTACATGAAACACTACCATAAAACTGATATTTCGTTCAGGTGTAAATGGGCCATTCATTAGAGCTTCGGATCAATGAAAGACCGTGTTTAAACCTTTTGATTATGGTTCGAATCGTCACTCAAAATAAATTAGAACCAGATGATGGATGCTTAATAGATTCAAAAACCATCTACAGATTGCGCCTAATATCTTCAGAATTTCTTCGGTTCTGATTCAGAAACAGTACAATAATTCTCTTTTCCTGTAATTCTTGATCATTTTCTAAGTAAGGCATAGAATTTCATGTTGCAGTCGATGAACAGAATAGAGTCAAACAATGTAGAGAAGAGTTTTAGGATTCGATTTTCAGTCTGATAATGTAGCACTGAATGCTTTTTTCTGCTAGAAAAACTGAAAATATTCTTAAATCGTTTTTATTTTTATTTAAGAATAAATTCTGGGTGTTTGATGTGTTTCAAATGGTCTGTTTACAGTTTCAAACTCTTTACATTTTACAGACAAAAACTTTAAAAAACTTCATTCCATATTCAAGGTGTCCCACAAAAGACTCCTTCATCCTCCAATTAAAGAACTCGGCAACGAAGATCTGTAGAGGAATAAAACCAGTGGCATATTTGAGAGCCGTAAAATATGTATAAAGAAGTTTTAAAATTAGTTACAAATGTAACCTACAGCTGTCGCTGCATGCTGTAGTCGTGGGGGAAATTCCTTAAGGTGTGTTTCGGAACGATTTGCCGACACACAAGCGTTAGAAGATTGACAAGACACTTCGTGGTTTACGCAAGATGAGACCCGATCGCACTATACGGCAGTGGTGTTTGAGGAAATCTTCGAGAATCGGGTCATTGTTTTGAACTACTCAGCATTTTATTGAACAGGCCTGGATTGGCTCAGTCCAGTGTTGGGAAAACTTTTTGCACGAAAGGCCTCAAAAAATTTCAGCAGCTGGGCAGAAGGCCGCACGAACTGAATCATAGAGGTTATTGTTCTGTAATTGTTATTATATTACAGGCAAGTACATTATTCCTATGCAAATTGTAAATTACTGGTAAGGCCGTTTAAGAAACTCAAAGAGATCGCGGGTTCCCCACCCCCGACCTGAGTCTATTTCTTCTGGGGCACATTGAAGGATAGTGTCTTCTTGGTTAACCTGGAGTTTAGGGTGCGTCCTCACTTCTTTCCTCTTAAGCTCGCCAATTGTTTGTCGCCAAGAGAGATAGTGTCAGAACATTTGTTTTGGATGAGAGTTGAAAATTTTTTCGGCGTCGTTTGTGCATGCGCCGACAATGATTTGTTTACCGGTCTATGGGGCATGCCTTTAATTTCGCCTCATTTCCATTGGTCTACTGTCTGCTCTCTTCGATTTGATTGGTCGGCGTACGAATTTGAATAATACTTGGTTTGGGATTCTTGATCATTTACCAAACGATTTTTTTCAATAACCGATCGCTTCTCTACTTGACATTTTCGTTCATTTAATTTTCTGATTCTCTTTCTCTGTTTTGCTGATTATGGCTTCCAAATAACGAACAAGGAATGTTTCTTAGGGAAACAAAGATTCCCTTGCTACGTTTCATCGTCTTCAGACGTCGCGTTTTCCCTGTATATTTCGTTTCTCAATGAAAAAGCGAAGCTGCTGATGTTTTTTTAACTTAAAAAAATTTGCCCGGTGCACACTTGCAATGCCGAAGGCATTGCGTGCTCAACCTCTCGTTTTGAGATGCCGTAGGCATCGAATGCTCAGGAGATCTATAAAAAACTCACTGTGCATCCTAAACAGTCTTTGGCGACGGCAAATAAAATTGCGCCAAAGAAAATTGGCGAGAAAATGGTACGCACCTTGAACTCAAGTTTTACCGTCTTCTTGAAGAATCCTGTAACAGTGGACAAACTTGAAGAGTTGATCTATGAGGCAAGTGCATCCATTTCATTTGACCCACTACAAAGGGTTTCTGAAAATTTAATTCTTCCTATGCGCCATCACTGTGCTGCGAAAAATGTCCATTTTGATTGTGACGTGATTGCAAATTGCTTTAAAAGAAAGATTTTCGCTTTCTTCTCGGACTCCACTGCTAAAAGAAATCGGATACGAGCCTCGGTATGTAAGCTCTGTTTGGAAACACACATTAAATCTTTTTATCTTTTAAAAAGCTTTTGCTTCTGTCTATTATTGAGCAGGGAAAGGAAGGAAACTCCTTTCCAAGGCCATTATGAGCTGTAAAATGTGTAAAGAAAGTTTAGAAATTGCCTCAAACTTCGACAGAAAGCAACATATTCGATCTAAAAGCAAAAATCTCCACGAATATTTTTGTGATATTTCCTCGTTACACGTGTATAGATGGAAAAGCGTAAACGAGTAAATTGATGAGCAATTTCGGTGGGGTGCATGCGCGAGGATTTGTTTTTGTCCTACCTCCGAAATTTAATGCGGAGATTCGGATATGAAAGGCTTTTTGCATCTATTTTCATAAAAATATTTTTAACTTCATATTTGTGGAAAAAATCTGAATATTTTCTGCATTCTTATAATATTATATGCTGTGAAACATAAAAGTACTCCGAAATCCCTCACAACTTCGTATCTGTTCACTTGTGGAAAACTGGAGAAAAAGTGTGGCAACAACATGAAATGCGTACTTGACAATGAGAATGCTTCGGTCACAAAACTATGGAATTATAAACCGTGAACAGATGCAAAGAAAAATGAAGAAAGAAGAAGAACCGTTAGCAAAGAAAGCAAATCCGAATAATCTCATTTTTGTGTACTGAGTTGAACTAATTGTTATCACTTCGGCCATGTTGTCACGTTATTATAAAAATAAATTTTCAGATTTATGAATTTTAGCAACAAGTCTAAATACCTTTCTTTATTTAAGAGAATTTTGAAATATAAAACGATAAAAAATTTCTCAGAAAAGAACTCACCAAAGAATCCATTAGGACGATTCCTTTACCTCTAAGTGTATATTTTACAAGAAAAATCTCAGATCAGAAAAGACTGAAATTTCAGATCTCCTTTAAACAGTGATAGAAATTCGGTTGTAAGTCGAATCTTAGAGAAAACAATCCAACTTAGTACGCATTGAAATCCTTTTTTATTACAGATAATTTCTAATTTTTACCACTTTATGTGAAAAAATTAATTAATTATTAATTTTTAGATGAGGTTCAAAGGTTTCTTACAGCATTTATAATTTCAGAAATTCACACCAATATCGAATTCAGTAAGGCACTTGACCTACAAGATGAACTCTGCAGACGGGTTATTGTGGCTTTATTCTCACAATCGATTCGAAACGGAAATGCTTCAGTTCCTAAAGTTTAAAAATATGGAGGGCGAAAAAATTCGTATACGTATGTCTTGCGATATGTCTTTATACTGAGATCGATTTTTATTATGGATAATTTGTCCTAAAAATATTTTTTACTATTTCTATACACTTTTAATTTAATTTGACATGTTTCATGTTAAAGTTTCTTAATGTGTTAGAATTTTGAAATTTTCTACACTTATGTATTCTCGTAGATAATACACTATTTATATATATTTCTGAATATAATTATCAGTCAATCGGTTAATTTAGTTACACTTTGGTTCCGTAGGAAGGAAGCCATTTTATAGTGAATTTGATTTCGATGTGTCAGCATATTTATAATTATGAACTAAAAATTGAAGCATAAATATAGAAAAAATTAAAATAAAAAATTTACTTTTTAGTACACCAATAAAGGTGTTTTATTGAATTTTTATATCCATTTTTTCATAGAAATGGAAACCAAAACTTTCAGAGTAACTGAATCTACAAGTACCAAAGGTTGTATTTATAGATAATAACTTTATAAGTAATAAATGTTTCATGTTGCCATCTGTTGTAATAAATTTGAAACAATTTCTTCTTTGTTCTTCAAGAATGCCCTGAGTGTTCTGATGTGAGCAAACCTTTTTAAGGAAACTGAAATTATAAGCGCCAAGCATAATGCTATTTACTTCGACTTCATCAGTACTAATTGTTAGTGTTGCCATCTGTTGCAACAGATTGGAGACAATATCTTCTTTATTTTTCAAGAGTGCTCATTATGATGCTTCTGATGCTTTTTTCTCTATTTAAAAAAACTATCAATTATTTTACATTCAAAATGTGTCACTCAATATTTTTTCCTTATATGTTTTTGCATATATTTCACTAATCCAATTAAATTATTCCATAGAAGTAACCTTGGGATATGCAAAAATAGCTCTTCGAAATGACGTGTCTATAAACATACGATAAAATATTTTTTAGCTAAACTCTATAAATGAATGTCATATCTTTTCCATTCATAATTGATGCTCCAAATTCTTTTTATCAGAAGAAAAGTTCATTCTGTAACACAAATTTGAATAAATCAGTTCTAATTTTGGAAACTCATAAACCTGTTACACCACTTTTAATGAAGCCTCCTTTTAAATTTTAGCTGCCTCTATTCTATCCACTGACATTAAACTGAGTGCCATACGACTTTTTGAGAGACTTTATCAGAGTTTCTTGTGGTCATATCCTATAACAGATATTTTAAAACGAAACTGTTAAATGCCACACACATGCGCGTACATACGCATACACTTTTGAAGCTGGCGCCTCAGACAGCAAGGGATTCTGACACAATCACATACGCACGTAGTATATCAGATTGAGATTAAACTCAGCTCCTAATCTTCAGATATTGATCGTGCACCTAAATGTTAAATTCCAAATTTGCATGGAAAAGATACAGAATTTTATAAAATTAATAGGAAATTGGAGTAAATTTTATTTTAAGAAAGCAATATCTAAATTTCCCTACTGTCTTCTCCCATAAAAAAATTCAGTTAAATATTCCAGTGTACCGATTAGGAGACGGATGAAATTTAAGCATTGTACATAAAGTCCGCTCTTTAATCAAGGGTATTAAATCGTAAACGTTTGCGCATGACTGCAATCATAAGAAGGTAGAAATGTATGGTTATGCAAATTCTGTCTGCCTCTTATTTTCTGAAAGATTAAATCTTTTTTTTCTACCTATTATCTTAATTTGTAACATATATTCTTTTACGTTTTTCTGAAAATTACAGACTTTACTTACTTTTAATTAGATGCTTAGCGGACATGGTTCTTATAAAATAAAATCAATCACTGATCTTGTTAAGTTTAAGCAGTAAGATATAAGAGTAGTAAAATAATTAAGTAAATTAAGAGAAGTAAAATATTCTTTAGGATACTGTGTAGAACTAATTTATATAGTAATATGTGTAAACCCTATGACCAAAATATAAATAGCAAATTTAAAAAAATACACTTTCTTAGCCAACTGGATTTAAATTAACATAAAAAATATAAAAATTATGCAGATTTATGACCGGCGAATAATAATTTTAATCTTAGCCCTTTGGGATATCCTCTACCGGTTATGACGCTTAGAAACCTTAACATCAAGGCGAAAGGAAGGATTTTAAAAACATTTTCCTTCCGACTTGATATCAACATCTGGCAAAAGTTACGGAATAAATATTATATACAAAAAGAAAAATTCGCTATTATCTTGATTAAAATATTGCTAAAGAGCATCCTAATCCTGATCAAACTAAACCATGTCAAACAGAGGTAAGAACTTCTTAGAATATTTTTTCGGTTGTAATATAATTCGGATGCTTATTTCAATGAAACTTAAATTTTACAAATATACTCTCCATTTTTCAGTTAAAATAATAATAATAATTGATAAATATAATTTTAATTAGTTCTATGATTAAAGAATAACACAGAATTATAAGATTTTCTATAGGAGGGGTTCCGGGTCGGCATTTTTTCAGGAATGATTGACACGACGTGATGTTTTATGGGGGGCTCTAAGGAAACCACAGAATATTTAAATCCGTAATCTTCATAAGACAGGTTGGTAGAATATAATAACTGAAACTTTCGTCTTATACTTAACATCATATTTATAATTACTTTTATAAATATTCAAAGCATTTTAAAAAAGAAACTTACTCCGAATTTTAATTTTAAAAAGTGTACAAATTAATGCTCATTATGTCACATAATATCTTCATAAATTAATTTAAATTGCATAATTATGAAGCTTTAAAATGTAGGTTTCAAAAAATTTGTAATGGATATTAAAATATGCGCATTAGCAATTAACATTAAACTAAGAGCATTAACAATTTATTTTCGATTATATGTAAATTTCAAGATCGATATCTTGAATAATTATATAGATAAATTCAAACAAAATCTTTTTATAAAAATGTAAAATTCTCCCTTTATAAATGTGCATGGACTTAAATTGGATGTATGTGATGGGGAAAAACCCGGAATATTGAAAAATATATACTGTAATAAAACCTTTATGTTCTTAATAAATTGTCAAAGCCAGAGTGCTAACATAACTCATATATTTTAAAAATTGATGCATTATTGCATGCATTGTTAGATTTTTTTCTGAACCGAAAGCTGGCATCCTATATTTTTTGAAATGAATTTTAGAATGACAACACCAACAGCGACAACAGTTGTGTCATTTAGGATTTCGGTGCTATTTTTGAGTTTATCATTTTAAAATGCTATAAAACTTTGAATTTCCGAAAACATGGAATTAATCATAAAATCCAAAAGAAATACATAGAACAGGGTGTAGACAAATGAAGTGACACATTTCAAAAATTAATAGAAGAAAACCTAAAAATGTTGGAACTACGTTTTTTTAAAAAATAAGATCGCATGTCAAAAAGTTTTTTTAGATAGGTAAAGCGACGCTACGCCGTTCTAAATTTGTTACAGCGAGAAAATTCCGTACGCAATGTCTACCAATCAGCAGAAGCCGATGCATGTTTTCTGATTTCTTTTTTAAGTTTTTCTTGAATATCACGAAAACTCTCCAGTTTTCACACTACATTTGAATTAGCAAATTAAAGAGCGTAAAATTCCCTACAAATAAATGCTCTTATTTTTCTTCCAGTTTTAATACTTTCTCAGATAATGGCTCTAAAAAAATGTTTGATTTCTAGTAATTTACGCCCTCCTAGACCACCGAAATGGCATGTTACCTATCTGAAAAAAAACATTTTTGAGATACGCTCTCATTTTAAAAAAATCGTAGTTCCAACATTTTTAGTTTTTTTTATTAATTTTTGAAATGTGTCACTTCATTTGTGTACACCCTGTATATTAGATTAAAAATAATCACTGTATAATGCATTTTATATAAACAGTAACGTATTTTTATTTATAAAGAGTATATTAATGGTTTCCTTCGATATAAAGGGTGATTTTTAAGACTGATATAAATTAATCAAATAATATTTCATGCTGATAATGCTGACATCGTACGCGTCGAGAATTTCTTTTTTATTTTCCTTCAAAACATCATCAAATATTTGTAAGTAAGAAAAATTGAATTTTATTTTTAAATTAATCACATCTGAAGGCTACTAATACTGAAAAATACTCCGAACTAATCATGTTGCAATACATTACTGATAACAATTTTTTGCTGTCTGAGTTTAAAATTTTCTACTGACACGGTGGAAATTGAATGTGATGCCGAATCAAGTAGAGGGAGTAAAAATTCAAATGACATTCCAAACCTGTGTTTTTCTGAATTAATGGTACTCAGGAGCTGTTTATCAAAAAAGAATTAATTGGCTAGAACACAATTTTATTACAAAAGTCATCCTGTGGGTGAATGTGAATGTAGGCCAGCAAACAGGATAAAAATACCTCTTTATTTCTTGAAGATTCCAGAAAAGCACTAAGCACAGGTAACAGAACTTGTATAAATAACAACACAGGTAGATAGAAAATCACTAAGAGATATCAGTAACAACACTTTCAAGAGCGATCAGCTCACTAGCTTGCACTGGCGGCAAAGCTCCAAAGACGAAGAGGAGATTGGAATTGAAGTAGCTTGCTTTTTATACCTTTTCCGGCAGGATACGATGTCACTTAGAAATCTCTTGAAAGTTCTCTAAATTTCCCTTCCCAGTAGAGATAGGACCAAGATGCTTGAATTTTCTATAAGCTTCGTTTTGTCACCAAAATGGTTGCCAAGTTTGTCGCCAAGATCGGTCTTTTGCTGGCTTCCAGTAAAATTCTCTTTCTTGTCATAAGATTAGCTTGTCAGGGAAAAAACTTTACAGCTTCGTAACAATATGTTGATAAATAAGTATACTCAGGATCGCATTAAATTTTATACATTGCAGTTTTATTCACAGTCGCGAAGAATTTCTTGTATCAGAAGGAACACACATAGCATCAGCTGAAGAAAATTAACATAAAAAAATTTGGAAAAGGATGCTCATAAACAGTAAGAATAAGGCCCCCAATTTACGGATTTGTTAAATCAGAGTCATGTTATGAGGCTACACGAGAATTATTTTGGATCAGATGTAACTCTGAACCCTTGTTTGGCGACGAGAACCATAACTAAGCTAACACTCCACTCTCCAACCTACCCACTTTTCACCCGTGCTAATGTACACCACACAGTGGAATAGAATTTCGCGAACCAAAGATCCTTCACTTCAGATCACGAGAGTCTGCCACTAGTATCTTGAATGAAACATTCAGTTTAAATGGTACAATATAAAAATTAATCTAAGCGAGATTGAAAGATAAAGGAAAAAGTTGGCAATTTTCTGAAACACTAGAAACTTGGATAAAATAGCTGAGGAGAAAAAAAGAGCCTAAAACACGATGCTTTTACCTGATGGCTATAACATACCTGTGACCTTTGAGCATGCCAAAAGAATTCAATCCTTATGAAACAAATAGACGCCCCGTTTTTTTCAAAATAATTCCTTATTTTGCAGATTTCTACTTTGTGATCGTTTTGGTGGTCACTCTAGTGTCAGGAATTGCGGCATCGTGTCAACGTTCTACCCTTTGTCCTTGCGGCGCTGAAGGAAAAGTGCTCAACTACACGTAAGTATCATGAAAGACACAATTACCTTTCACAAATAACTTCGTTACAAAGAATGATACAGTCTGATCTGGATCTATGCACTTTTTTAAATGTAAAAGAAAGACACGATGAATTTTTAAATCATAAAAAAACGCATAATTCTTTTCTTTTTTAAGTTTTCTAACCATGCCGCATCAAATTCTGAAATACACGAAGAAGGGCTTTTAATTATTATATGCAATAAGAATTATCATACACGCGCATTCTGAAGTTAAAAACTGCTGTTCCAGCGTTGAAAAATCGTTTTCATTTTTGATGGAGAAAGAAACAGCGCAAAGGCATCAGAAGAAGTTTTAAAATTATGACGCAGCAATAGTGTTCTCCACTCGACTACATCATATATAATACATAATAAGGCGAGTTTTGTGGTTCGTAGTATGGTAATGAAATCCAAGCATGCATTTTTGAGCTTTTTCTTTCGACTTTGTCCAAATTTTGACACAGATCTACGACTATTCCTGTATCAACATGATTGTGCTCCTATCCACAAAGCACGAACTGTGTAGGTATGAGTTATTTTCATTGCCTACGCTGACCCTGCTTTCCAAAAAGGTGTCAAGCGTGTGTCGAGTTAGCAGAAATGGTGTACTCAGATTTATAATTAGAAAGCGGCAATATTGCTCTCCACTCGACTTCATCGTATATAATACACAATACCATACATAATAAGGTGAGTTTTGTGGTTCGTAGTATGGTAATGAAATCCAAGCATGCATTTTTGAGCTTTTTCTTTCGACTTTGTCCAAATTTTGACACAGATCTACGACTATTCCTGTATCAACATGATT
>BGPR01000106.1:52788-81402 GCA_013235015.1 Araneus ventricosus | reverse complement strand
TGCTCCTATCCACAAAGCACGAACTGTGTAGGTATGAGTTATTTTCATTGCCTACGCTGACCCTGCTTTCCAAAAAGGTGTCAAGCGTGTGTCGAGTTAGCAGAAATGGTGTACTCAGATTTATAATTAGAAAGCGACAATATTGTTCTCCGCTCGACTACATCGTATACTAAGGACCGTTTCGTGATTCGTAGTAAAATAAGAAAATCCGAACATGCATTTTTTATTTGACTTTATTTTGTCTGATTCAATCCTAACTTCCTGAGATCTACGTTTGACAATAAAACCATGTAACCAATTACATTCTTCTGGCTTTTTCTGTTTTTGAGTTATCGAATTCATATTCTCACGAACGGACAGACAGACAAATGTCTCAAAGATGAATTTCGCCCAACACTTGACACACATCTGCGAATTTTAGCGGAAAATTCGCATGTCAAATTTCATCTGTCCATTTCGTTGCGATTGTGAATTCTAATTTTCACAGACATACAGATTTTAGTAAAAAATGTTATTTTCGGAATCAGTTAAGTCTAAATCATGGAGAATAATTAAAATTTCGTAGTATAATATTTTTGACAATTACAGTACTTTATATTTCTATAATTCCTATACGAGAAAATAAAAGTGTCAATAACCTTGATGCGATATCTAAATGACTAAAAAGGATCTATGTTTAGATCAAGGATATTTCCAAACTTTCGGGGTATGCTATAAAAATGTGCAGACTTGATTACATTCGGCAATCAAGATACGTTTACTGTTAACTTTTAAATCAAAGGTTGGATTAAAATTCAAACATCTTCTAAATACGAAGAATCTGGTGAATAAATTGGAAATTACTTCCTCCATTTTTCATTTATACGCACATAAGATCTCTAATATTTCCCAAAAACACTGTTGTAGATTTCTTATTCGTTTAATTCCTCATTAGCAATCAATTCATTCAACACACGTATGGTAACTAAATAGAGCAGGGAAATAAAATAAGGTGATTGAAACAGAGATAGATTAGTTCGACTTGGGGAAGTGAACTCCTGTGGCGTATGTGCATCATCACCGCTTAGCAGTAATGCTGGACTCACAGGAAGTTGTGTTCTACACAGAGCTAGATAAACAGCAAGTGAAAATTCTTTTAGACATGCGCCCCCAGTATGAAAAACAACCTGCTCGTCTTTAGGAAAAGAGATTTTCTGAGGGAAGCAAAATTAGAGAAGTTGAGGCAAAACATTTATATTGGCGACCCGTTCATTGTCACATTGGGTGATCCCTATTAACACAAGATATTTTACGATATTTCCAGGATGTCTCCACGGTATTCTGAATTCCGCGCAATGTTGTAAAGATATCGTATGGATATTACAGGTCATCTCAAGCTAATAGGAATAAATTCTTACACAGATGTGGTAACTGCTATGAGGTATGCTTCTTACACAGATGTGGTAACTGTTATGAGGTATGCTTCTTACAGATGTGGCTTTCTTTGAGGAAGTGATAATCATTGGGATGCACGGTGCCAGACTAGGTGATACAGTACTCGAATGGTTCGGGAGGGGACAAAAATCGCCAGCAGGGCGAGAGAAAAGTAAAGATGAACTTTTAGTCTTAAGCAGAGACAACTCAACCAGCTGTGCAAACTTAATTGTTCTGAGCGAACTTCGTTTGCTACGAGGATTATCTATAAAAATGCTACAAGGGTAATAAAATTTATTTATTTACATTAGACAATACATACAAAATGAAATTAAGAGTCATACTTGCCTATCACTTTTCCACATAACCACCAAATCTATTTCGGCATCTAACTGATTGCAGGACCAACTTGTTTAACGCGGCTTGGTAGAAATCATGTCCGCAGTTCTCTGCAGATGTTTTCACATCACTGTCTGAACAGAATCTTTTACCAGATAAGTGTTCCTTCAATTTCGGAAGAAGGAAATTATTACTGGCCATCGTGAAGCCATCCAACGTAAACGCCCTGGCATGTTGAGTGATGGTGTTATCCTCCTGCTTGACAAAACCCATATTGCTCCCAAAACTCAAGAACTACTTCAAAAGTTCAAGTAGGAAGTCTGGAGCCACCACCCAATACAGCCCAGATTTGGCACGCAATCTGAGTTCCAAACACTTATTTAGAACAAGGTCCTCTTCAAACAGTGACGTAAAAACTGCTGTCGAGAAGTGTGAACTTGATTTCTACCAAGCCGGGTTAAACCAGTTGGTCTTCCGTTCAGATAAATGCCGAAATAAATTTGGCGATTATGTGGAAAAGTAAATGGCAAATATGCCTCTTAATTCACTTTTGTATTATCTATCTAATGTTAATAAATAATTTTTATTACACTTTTAACATTTTATAGGGATCCATCTCTCGTACTTTACTGATAGTGAATGCCGCATGTGACGTCCCCTGGCTAGTTTTTTTTGGACAAGGTATTTTACATTAATACTGATTAAACTAGACTTTTACTACTAATCCTGATATCGAACTGGAATTAAATCTTTTAGTTTAAAACCTACCTGTGAGTATCCGCGCTGTTGAAATTTGATTCCAGACGCCACAATCCTTATCATTTTCTGGTACAGTGGTTGAAACACATAGTCACATGAAATAAAATTCTTCACGTGGTAACTAATGATGTTCTCTTTCTCAAGGTAGTCTAATAGCTTATTTTTCCCTTTAGATAGCATCTCTGACCTTTTCTGCTATCAAATAATAAGTCTTCGCGGTACTTACGTATTAACGACACCGAGGCTACAGATTGGCGGAAATGCGCCAATAAAGAGAAATCTTGTTTACAAAAACCGCCAAATTGGCGTTAATACGTAAGTACAAAAACCGCCAAATTGGCGTTAATTTGTAAGTACAAAAACCGCCAAATTTGGCGGCACTTAAAAACCGCCAAATCTGTAGCTTCGGTGGCGTTAATACGTAAGTACCGTCTTCGCAAAGTCTTCATTTAGGGAGAAGGAAACATTAAAAAAGCAATAGATATTGGAACCCAAAAATTATAAATGAGGTCTTGGAGTTTTTGCTTATATATTCGATATGGATGGTTAAAAAAAGTTATTGCATGCAAAATTTAGAGATATTTGTGTGGTTGGCAAAGATTCCCATGATAACAATTTAACAAGTTGCTGAGGAATCTGTCTATTAATTGGTCTTTCACATGTATTTTGTATTTTTATTTCAGTCAATGCCTTGATGACACTTCTGATGAAAGATCCGCATGCGAAAGATGGGCCAACTGCAAGACATGCGAATCTAATACAACTTATTGCTTAACATGCCCTACGGGTCGGTCTGGGCCTGCTTGTGCAGAAGGTAAAAATATATGTAACTATATAATTTCAAATTAACTTGTACATTCAAATAAATGCTCTTAGAAAGAATTTTGAGAATATAGACAAAGCATGATGCATGTACACCCATTTACTTTTCTTACAAAAACCATGCAATATACTTAAATTTCATTTTTTTTCAGATTATGGTTACATGATACTCCGAAATAAAGTTAGTTCAAAGAAAAATTTGCTTCTCAAAAATAATATAAAAAAAAGAATTGCATTCGTTCGAACTGTCATATTTACTAAAGAAGTAAACATAGAATGATTAACATATACCATTTTTAACAAGTCTTATGAATAATATCTGCCACAACCCGGTGGTACGGAGCAGGATAATCGGTCATCGGTTAGAGAAGTAATTACGTGCATCATAGATGCTATCTCGCTGGGAACAGTCTGGCGTAAAGTAATGACTTTCCAAAGCTTTTGGACCTTACGCAAGCTCTCACGCAAATGGTCCAGAAATGTTTTCTGCAGTCAAATGAAACCTACAGGTTACAAAACATTCCTTCTTTAGGTGATCCATCAAGATTTACGCAGTTATAGAATGAAGAATTGTCCTGTCGAAGGAATTATGTCTTTCGATAATAAATCCAAGACATATTTAGATTAATTATGTTTTTGCATCAGTATTGCTTTGAGAATAACCAAATATACTAAAGATAAGGCCAGTGGAAAATCGTTAAAGCCACCACACAAACAGCAACAGGTTTAATGGGCCCGAGTCACCAAAACTCACCGTGTGTAGGGTAATTCAAATGGATCGGTGTGAATCGGCTAGTCGAAATAGATTTTCAACGAGTACAAGATCTAGGACGCAGAGCCACAGAGTCTGGCTCAGTCTCCAGGTCCCTCTCCGTACTAGCGATCCAACAGGTCGAATAGACCGCACCTATCTAAGAATCACCATGTGTGGGGGAATCTCATATGGATCAACCCGGCTCGACTAGATTCTTGACAGGTATAAACTCCGCGACGCAGAGCCACCGACCCGCGGATTGGTCTTTCCGTGAGTGAAGAATGCCCGCGCTATAGACTTTGAAAATCGAACAGTCTCACCATGTGTTCTTGATCCTCGATTCAAACTCCTCTCAGTGTAACATCAGCTGTCAATGAAGCACCATCAGTATTACATTACACGTAGAAAAGGAAACAATCGTTTTGATTCAATATGGCTTGTTATAACTATCCATGTTAAAAATAAAGTATTCTCTCTAAACGTGGCCCAATAACTAATTTCTTAACAGTTCGAGATAGGCTGTTCACAAATGCAACCTTTCTTTCGGAGATCTTTTCAGAATGTAGATGGACCAAACTTTGAACCATCTGCCTATGTATTGTTTAGCAACGGATTCGGAAACCGTCCGCGTTTCTGCGTACGCGTCGGGCGGAGTTATTTTCATCAAAATAGGGGGAAAGTGAAGAATGGAAGGAAGTTTACATTTTACTGAGCATGATCTAACAAAGAAATCCGGAAATGCGCTTATATGACTCATTGCCTGACACCCCTTTCCGGTGTAAAATCGTCCATAAGCGGTAGTCTCGGAATCCTTTGATGAACAGCATTTATTAGACTAATAGCGGCTCTCTTTCAGATCAAAATCATTTCCATAAAGTTTGAATGAAAATTTTTCAACTTTCTTAATTGAGTAATTAAAAAATTTTAATGATAATAGTAATTATAGTTATTATTATAACGTTGCTCCTATGAGCAGTGGTCATTTATTAATTATGTTACATGTCAAACTAATTTTTGTTTTCAAATTTTAAGATAATTATAAATATTGTTCTTGCATGTAATAAATATTAATGAATGCTGTAAAAATCTCAAAAATTTACCCTTTTTTTTATTTACAACCATTAAAGATGTTTTTACATTTGTTTAACTATTTAAAAATTAAATTTTAACTGTAATTCAAAAAAGCAGATGAATAAACAGCTATTTTAAGCATAAAAATTTTGATATTTTAAATAAAAATATTCATGAATTGCTCATTTAATTTGGTAATATTTATTTCAAAAATTATTCTGAAAATCAAAAAACAAAAACGGATGCAGTATCGAACGTTGATAACACAGCTGGTAGGTTAACATTCTTCAATCCATACTGTTTCCCTGCTGGTCAATGGCGTTAACTTAGTATATAAGCTGGGCGGAAGATTTGTAGGCTATTTTGTCGGTTTTGGTTGTCTATAGCAGTTTCTTATTTTAATGGACATTGATATATAGTATTACAATATTATAAAAGAGGAAAATCCTTGCTAGCGAAAACACTCAAATTCAGGATAAATTATTGATATTATAAAATCGGTTCCCTTTTACCCCACCTTACTTTACAAAAATATATGAAAAACGTGTCCATGTTGGAAGCAATTATTTAGAGAAATAATAGTCTATATACCAAATCATGACTTAATTAGTGTCACCTTTCTAGTTCAGAAAATAATTCTTTACAGAAAAACCATATAAAACTCTCAGAACATAGAAGCCTGATTAACACAACGTGAGCATTTTACAGCATATCAAAATGCAGTTTTAAAATATGCTACATTTTATAACACAGTCTGGAATATAGAATCTAAAAAAGAAATCACATTCATTGAGGCATAGACAGAAAATAGAAGGCTTTTTTTTATTAATATGTCTAAATAGTTCCATTCAATAATAAATTCCTGTTTTTACTCCTTCTTTTTTGTTTTTTTTTTAATATAGATGGCGCCATGGGACTAGTGTTTCTTTAAAAATTTGCTGATTACTTTTTTAAAAAGAAAATTAGCGTAGGATTGTGATTACGTGAGAACATTTTTTTCCCTTTTTCCTCTATTCTGGGCATGGGGTAAGTTTATTTTTATGATGGCTACTTTTAAAAACCAGATGGCTGAGATTTTTAATCTATCTTATTAGTGTTTTTATGTTTGTGTTTGGTTTTCCTCTTTCTTTTGAAATAATGCTTTTTGATGTACAGATCTCCTTTGTCTTTTGTATATAAATTTCGGGCTATGAGAGCTATATTTGGCGTAAAGCAAGCTTCTTACAGAAAAATTTCCTATTTATTATTTTGAATCCATTTCGAATAAAGTCCTTAGCCCTTGCAAAAATGGACTAGAATGGATTCTTTATTATTTTTTTCGATTCCCTCTGAGTTTATCTTTTTTTCGGCTTTCTTTGAATGATGTTGATTTCCATTGTTCTTTGTTTTTTCTATTGTTTATGAAAAAATTTTTGTGTTTTTGTTTAAAGTTGAAGTTAATTTTTTTATTTTTTAAATTTATTCTAATTTTTCTAGTTGATTCTTTTTAAGCTCTACATTTCATTAGATGCATTCCAAAATAGCACAAGATACCCTACAATATTGTTACGATATTGTAAAATTTTGAGAATATTGTACAATATTTTTGTGCATCTAGGCATATATGGGGATATAAACTCTTTTCTGAGTTATTTATTTCAAATTGCAGAATGACAACTCATTTGTGCGAAATAAAAAGGCGATTTTTCCCCCTTTACAACCTAACTTTAGGTCGAATTTCAAATTGTCCAGATCCTGGTTCTATTCAATTTGGTTACCGTCGCTTGAGAAATCGTTCTCCATCCCAATCGTCCAGGACCTACAGTGCTGGGCAATCTTTCCAGTATCATTGTAATCAAGGTTACGAACTGAAAGGAAATAATGTCCTTAATTGTTTGCCTTCAGGGAAGTGGTCAAGCAACCTACCTAAGTGTCAACTCACACAAATAGGTAAGACTTAATATTTTATGTGACAAATTTTAGCAGATTTCTTATAGCATATTTCATTCATTGCAAAAAGAAAAACGACACCATTCAAATGAAACTGCAACTGACTGAGAAATTTCAAATTATTTACAATTACGAATCAAGATTATTTAAAAGATTATATCCTTAAATTCCACAATAATCAGTTGATAACACCTAGAAATTGTGGAAGTATGAAATGGATACACGTATATGATGTTTTAAAAGTAACCTAAGGACTAGTATATGTAAAATTTTTCAAATATTACTTGAATTCTTTAATGTCCACACAAATAGCCTGTGACTTCCAATCAGTTTGAAAGAAGAAATGATTTGAGATCTGCTTAGACTTTAAATTCTCTATCTCGAATTTGTTATAAAAGTAAAATGGTAAGAACTGTTTATTCCGAGGAGTATCCACCGGTAGAGTTACTGTTTAGGTACTGTTTATTCCGAGAAGTATCCAAAGTTAGAGATCCAAAGGTACAGAGAGAAAAAAGTAGGAATACCCAATTTAAGCTGTTATCTATATCCTAAGTCAATCTTACTGTTACATAAAATATATCTAATTATACAGTTACAATTTTTTAAACTTATATATGTATAGTAATTATATGTATTACCATAAACTACAGTTAAATAACGAATATGAATTTATTTAAATATTTTCAGACTCTATCTCAAAAAAATACTAATATCTTTAATTCTTGAAGACTACGTATTCTATTCCTTCATTTTTTAACTCTTACACCACATGGTCCATTAAAACTTGGAATTAAAAAGTCAAATTACTTCTTTTTTAATATTTCTGCTCTTCTGAGAAGGAAAACGATTATATTAATTGCAGAAATCATGTGTTGAAATTCACGAAAAGACGACTGAAAAGAAGAGTATTTATAGGCATTTCCGTATTTAGTTCATAAATGATTGTGTTTAAAAGTATTTTGTGTTAATTTTTAATGAATTCTTCATCATTTTATTTCCATTCTTTTCATTAAGCTTGACGTTTAATAATTAAGCTTTTAAAATATTATTTTAAAAGCACAAGTTAAAAATTATCTAATAATTATAATATCCAACTAATAAGCTTATAAAACACAAAATGCTCAAAAGTTAAGCTTTTGATTTGCAAATATAGATTCCAATTTTATAAATGCTTTGTTGGAATTCAATGTATATTGCCTCCTCTCCATTTTACTTAAGCAGTATGTTCCTTTCCTATTAAGTGACCTGGCATTGGTTATTATGTTTGCGTTGACAGAGACTCGAGATCTTGTTCTGGATATTAACGCCATTTCGACTTTTCACTTTGAGTCCATCGGTGCTATATAAACAAAGGGAGAAAACAATCCTGTCTTTTATTTTTAATAATCTTTCATAACCTTGATTCCGTCTTTATGCACGCTGCTGTAAATAAATGTTTTCTTTATTAAACTAATCTGCAATATTTACTACGCTATCTACAAGTTTGCTATAACATTTCTCTCATTCATGCTTTATCGTTCATTATTCATAGACGCAAATTCCTTACTTATGTGTTAAATCACTAAATTAAATGCATTTTATAACCATTTTAAAATGCAACCATTTCAGGAATGGTGATTAGAAATATCACCACGTCTGTCATGTAATAATAACTATTCGTATTCGCTGTTGCCGAAGGAATTTGGACAAGATAATTTTTTCCGAAGGTTCATACACAGAGAATCAAGGGAAATTTTTATGTGAACCAAGCATATTCAGGCCATATTGTATTCTCAGCCCACCAGGAAAGATTCTTCGGTAAAAATGATACGTGTATCTGTGGCAGGGAACAAGGAATAGTTACACCCGTAATAAAAACATGTGTAAAAGGGTCCAATGTAAGAAATAACTGGCCTGGAGGCTGGAATAAACTGACAATGCAGAAAATAATGAGTATTTCGAAACGTAGCCTGGGCGTTGCCAAAATATTGGAAGAACTTTTGACACATGTGCTAGATGAATAATATTTTTTTCCAGAAAGTCTCTGAAAACTTTTATTCTGTATTGAATATTATGAATGTAACCAAATGTAAAATTATCAACAAAGGGTGTTGCTGGTGAAGTCGGTGGTTTACAGAAGGAGGATAGGTTGAGGTGGGCCTATCTGTGTGGTGGATGCAATGCTCTTCGGTCACTCATACCACCAAGTTGACACCAGAACAGTTGTGTTCCGCAGAGCCGGATACTGGTCGCGGTGTCGGGCAAATGATGTCCTGAGCCGCACACTATGTGGAGCAGCTTTGTGGCGGCCGATCGTTCCTTCCGTGGGACCTTTGGTCAGGGCGGAGTATAATATTGCGTATTCGTTGATACCGAATCATAATACTATAGTTATTCCCTCGATTGCCTCACCACCTAAGACATGCGATTGAATACTGTGGTGGTTCAGACATTAAAAATACCCATTCTGGTGTAATCAAGTGTTCCCGACTGATGTAGAGATTTAGAAGACGAACGCGTTTTTATTGAAAAGAAGCATACGAAGAAAATGTGAAAAATTAAGTATCGTCATTGTATCCGTCCAAAAACTCATGGAGAGCAGTGGAGTGGAATTCGTATTTTAATGTCCGTCGAATAAGAAAGTGGAAGCATAGCCCTTGTTCACGATCACAATATTTATTATACGATCACACACACAGAACTATATACATGGCTTTTTAACAAGCGAGAGACAAGACTCGTAGTAAGGTGCGCGTCGGCGCGCTCCATATTATGGCAACCATTGATCGCCAAGATGCCAATTTACAGTTCAAAGGCGCCAACAGTCATTGTTATTTCGCATTGTGTAGGCAATAGGAAAGAACGCTATAATCTTAAATCAGCCCTTTTTAATATCATACTTATCAAGCCCACTCCCTTCTACATATTTCCTCCATTTCACGGATCCCCAGGCATATAATGCTGAATAACAAATATATCGATGTGAGGGAGAGATGTCTGAATTATTTACACAAACATTTTAAACATACTTTATCTAAAAAATCATGATAATTGAGTAGTTAGAAGCGAAAATAGTATAAATGATATTCTTTTCTTTCTGTCCCTTAAAAATACCAGTACAACCCTGGTTAACCGAACTAAAGAGGGGAGGGAGCCGTATCGCATAACGACTTTTTCGGTTAAGCCATGAACACCTATTACTATTTTGGATCTTAATACAGTATATAATTCTGAAATGGTTTGAGTGTGAAACGAATGCAAAATTCTCTTTACAGGATACACTTATGATCTTTATTAAAGTTGACACGCCGTCGGGAAATATATTCGCACCTGCAAGTTCAGGCGCAGGTAAATAATAACGTGATTTATATTGTTAATATCTATTAATTTAATTTTATCGTTCTAAAATGAATCACTGACCTTTTTGGGGAGGCTTAGAAGAAAAAAAGTGAGGATATCGTTGCAAAATGTCTCGTTTCGCGATTATTTTTGTGCAGTACAGCACGTTTTATTATTATTTTTTTATTATTTGGGATTCAGTGGCGTAGCGACTGGGGGGGAAACGGGTATTTATGACCCGGGCGCCAGTTTCAGGGGTGCGATGGAGTCAAAGCATTATTACGTTTATGCCCTTTTTACTGTCTCGTATACAAAGTATACAAAGAGAAAGTATTGTAATCGTCAAAAAATTCGAACTCGAGATTTTGACGGATCTCCACGTTTTAGACCTCCCTGAGTCCGAAAAACACAATTTTGGAATTATGTCTGTATGTCTGTCTGTGTGTGTGTCTGTATGTGTGTCTGTCTGTGAACACGATAACTCGAAACTTATTAGAGCTACGGGGATGAAATTTGGTATGTGGTCTTTGAACATAATTTGTAGGTTTTTATCAAATTTTGGACAAAATCTGTCAACGGGAAGTCTGTTTATTTGTATGTCCGCGGTCATGTGAACGCTATAACTCACAAACTTGAATAGCTAAATGGATAAAATTTGGTACACAGTTTTATCGTTATGAATGTATGTCCGTATAAAAGTTTGGACCACATCCGTCAAAAAGAGGCGTTCAAATTGCATATTCAATTTCTTTTAATCCGATTCTCATGCGCATGCGTATTGATAGCAATCTGTTATTGTTGTAAATTTTATTTAGAACTATAAATAATGTTTTCAAGCATCTATTGTTAACAATTTTTTTATTGTTGTAAATCAAACCGTTCTCATCATTTCAGCAAATCTTTTATTCACGCGCTTTTGCAATTGTTACGGTTGTGATAGTATAAATTGTTTTCTTGGGAATTCAATTCCAAAGCAGAATTTTCGCTTTAGTATTCATTGCATTGCCTATTTTATCGCGCCTGCTTCAAAGTAATATTTTTTTGAAACGTGGCAACAGATATTTGATTTCAGGTTTGTTTGTTTTTTTGTTTTACTTTCTCGTATCCGCAGTATACAAAGAGAAAGTATTGTAATCGTCAAAAAAATTCGAACTCGAGATTTTGACGAATCTCCACTTAGAAAGTATACGAGAAAGTTTAGGGGAGACCACTCCCGCTGGTTAAAGCAAAATATGAGGAAAGGACCAAAAAGTAATACTATGCCCCGGGAGACATTTACGTTTGCTAAGCCACTTATGACTACTGGGGTGCAAAAATCATATTATTCTCCGAATGCCACTTACCCACCTCACGCCACCGGTCATATTAAAAGAACTTTGATGCATTTATGTCTCTTTTTAATGTCAAATAAGATGAGGGGACGGAAGAATGCATGGCCCGGGCGCCATTTGCACATGCTAAGCAGCGGATGACCGGGAATGGGGCGAAAAGATTATATTATGACCCAGGCGCTACTTACCCTCGCTACGCCACTGTTGTGATTTCAGAGGCATTACGGATTAACCGGGGTGTAACTGTAGCTGAATAGTTAAAAGTAGAAATATCATCAAAGGATAAGATTTTATATAAATGTAAATATTTTATAAAATTTCATTTTCAGTCTGAAGGATGATGTTGCATTTCACTTAGAAGTTCAGGGAAATCATGTCTGTTATTCGAAACTTGTCATCTCATTTTAAAACTTTTTTTATTTTTATGGTAAACTACAACAGATTAAAGCAATGCAAAATAATATAAAAATCATTATGTAGCTAATAGTTTCGACAAGCTTCAAAGCTTACTCGGATTTTCTGGACAATTCAGCAAAACTTTCTGTAGGTGGCCTTAAAATTCTTTGTTGCTAAATGTTGGTGTTTAACTTTAAAAACAATTGTTTGTCCCAAAAAATTAATAAAATTGATGTTATGATGCCGATAAAATCTAGGCGTCTCACAGTGGGCTATTTGCATGAAAAAAGTGGACAAAATGATTCTCCCACGATTTTTTTCCTAGAACGTGATTATTTTTCACATTTATATATTTTAACTCTGTTATAATAGTTTATGAATATAAAAATATTGTAAATATTAATTAAACACATTAAAATTAAATATTTTAATCAGTGTTGGAAAACAATGCTATTTGTAGGTATCGCCATTTTAAATAGTGTGTCAAAAAATAAGATTAACAATTTTTTTTCATGAGATTACTACTGAGCTTTTTCTTCTCCGTTATTATCATGTTCTTCACTGATAGTATCTTCTTCTTCACTGGTAGATCTTCTTCTTCAGAATCTTCACTTATTGCTACTTGTCCGGGTAGAAGCATCTCTAGGGTTTTAGGAACAGGCTATAGTACTTTTTTTCTCATTTCTCTAGAAGAAGAAGAAAAGAGGTCGGTTGTCATTAACAGTCTATTAATAATATTGATATACTAATAATATCGCATCCTTCAAATATTCAGAAAGTCGTATAGCTGTGTGGTCAAGCAAAATCTCGGGTATTAATTTCAATAGAAGTTTGTGTAACTTGGTAATTATTTATCCTAGGATAGCATTCTTTTCGTGCTTTTTATATTAAAGAGTATCAGAGATATATTGACTTAGCATCTGATCGCACTATTTAGTATTGATTTCTGATTAAACCAGCTTCCACAAAAATTGAAGGGCCTCTGCTGAAGTTAACTTTCTGTTTTATTTTGTAAAGTATGAAATGCTTTCTTGTATTTTGTTGCATGGCATTTATTCAAGTAACGTCTTAACAATTTTGAGATAATCGATATTTTTTCAGCTTTTAGGTTCATTTGAGCAGAAAAAGTCAGTTGTTCGGTTGGCACTTCAGTTCTTAGCTTCTGTGTCCTTCCCTTTTTGGTGCGAGCACATGCTTCTTGGGTGGAAGACCAGAAGACATGAATGCTGAATTTTCAGGCGAAATTAAATAATAGATCCCTCAAGCCAATCCTTGTTTATCTTTAAAAAGACTTCTTTTTTATGTGCCGCTATCCACTTCGTTTTAAGCTGAGACTTAAATACGAGCGCTTATGTTTAAATCTGCTTCGTTACCGTTCAGAGTAATTTAATATATTTAAAAATTTTCCTTCCAGGTATATCAGTCTCATGTCGAATTCTTTTTGGGTACTTTTTTCATGATTCTATATAGATACTTTCTCTTCAAAACTTTTATAATTGACGCTAAAGGAAATGCTTACTGAATACAAGTTACGCTTTAGAAAAATTCAAAATATCTGGTAACGCTATTTGTTTGTTATCGTGGTAAGTTAAAGCTATTTTAAACTTTTCCAAATAATTTGGATTTGTTACTGCAGACAAACATGTAAATTTCTACATTAAGAATTTAAAATTTACATATACAGTCCTCCACGTACTTATAAACAATTCAAAATAAATATTATTCCAATGTTCCAAACTCCTTTTCAAAGTATCTACAAATATTAATAAAATAAATAATAAAACTAAATAATTCCCAATGATTACCTACACAAGCGTTCAGTTCTATTGTTTGAAGTAATAAATATCAAACTGTATCATAAGGCTCCTCCATTAGCGATCTCGATTTCTAAAAAAAATTATGTTCGCATTCTCGCATATATTCGCCATAAAATCATCTACGAGTTCCGATTACGTTTTCAATAGCGGGAATTTTGTTTATTTAGCTATAAGAACGTAATATACCTTCATATGGTAAGTACTACATTCCCATCATAAAAATACTTTTATTATAAGTGTTTTTCACATTCTTAAGCTGGTATGGTACGGAAGTTTGGAGTTGAGAGTGTCTTCTCAAGTGTTATCTTCAACATCTGAAGATTTAAAGGGAAGAATGAAGATCGCAGCAACCTTCTCGAGAAATTTTTATTTTTCAAATTTTATAAAAAATATACCTTAAACAACTGGAAAAGTATAAAACACTGTTTCGTTATTTTCAACCACTATAAACAAAAATTGCACCCACAAGTCCAACCGCGGGAATCCGTGTCAAATACCCCTTGATCTTCTTTCTTAGTGATTTATGCTTTCTTTTGGTACAAAAATTTGTCCTTGGAAAGGCTTGGAAGTACAACTAAATCCTTATTGTTTCTAAAAATTATTTAGAAAGCTTTTTACAAGTTTTAATTGCCTTACATTTACTCAAAATTTTGCCACAAATGTATGAATTCGGTGTGTTACTCTTCCATGAATAAGATCCAATACAAAAAAAGAAGTGAAATTGTGCTTTCTCACCGTATTGTACATTTGAAAACAGCTCTTTTGAAAAAGCTGCAATAATTCAAACATTCACAACCACTAATTTCTAAATTGTTGTATTAATTTACTGAATGTGAAAATGCAAAAAGTAGACTTAAAGTAGGATATTAAACTATTTAAATACATAGTTTAGTTATTTGATCATCTTAAAACTATTTTCAAAAAATAGATTTTTTCCACTTTTTTTTATGCAAATAGCCCAGTGTATGTCGGTCCAAATTAGCGTCTCTTCCCTATTAAAAACTCAGCCATAAATTAACAGTAAGAACTGCTTTTTACAATAGACATGCCTCGTCTCTACTGCAAGTTGCCCGAGATAAATGCAACAGGGATGATTATGGAGCCGATCCTTGATATCAACGACAAGGGGAAAATGTTTCCACCAGGTACGGAAATGAAATTTGATTGTGAAGACGGCTACGAACTGGAAGGAAATACTTGGATAATTTACTGTCAGTTAAATGGAGAATGGACATCTCAACCGCCGAAGTGCATATATGATTATACATCTGAAGGTAAATAGAACCAAATATATAAGAAATCACTTTAAACTAATAAGAAATTATTTTATCGAAATTTGGAAATAGTATTTTTATTTAAAAAAAACTGTTTTATATTTAAATTTCGGTACAGTTTTTGTTTGAAATATTGCATATCTTTTGGTTTACACAACTCAAAATTTAATTCTTTCGACTGCGAATAACATTCAACATGATTTTCTGTTGAAGATATGTGAGTAACGAACTTGAGCAAGATTTTGTTGCTGATCTTGAATATTAAAATAATATTAATTCAAATTTATTGTATTATATATAGTAATTTAAAATTTAAAATTTGCCATTTGAAAAAAAATAAACAGCAAATATTAATTAACAAACACGAGGTATAGAAGTAATTAAAATAAATTTTATAAAAACAGTTTTTAACGCACTTTATTTGTGTACTAAAAAGCAGATTTTTTATTTTATTAATTTCTTTGTGGAATTTTGAAATCCCTACTAGGTGCCGCCACTGCTACGAAATCAAAATTAAATTAAATTAATAGAGTAACTGATAATTGATTTCTGAAAATATTAATATAGAGCGTTGACATCGGAAATATTCTTTAGCAACTCCTAAAGTGTTTCGCAGGTCTAAGTTCAGTGCCAAACCGTCATTTTGTTCTGTGAAAATAATGGTGACTTTATATCTTTTCAATATTCCATTTTTCAAATAATATAGAAAGTGAGTTTTAACGACAAGATGTATTGCATTTGCTCACGACAAGAGGTTTATACGACAAGATGTATTGCATTTGCTAGTGATACAATTAGAATTACCAATAAATCGAATCTCTTAAGAAGGATGTAAATTAGTAATTCAACCAAAAACTATTTAAAATATAAAGGAACCCTTACTATATTAGACCAAGAATCGTTGACAAATAAAATATTAATCCTTCAAGTTTATTTCCATAGTGCCTTCGTGTTCTTTTTCAAACTTAGCCTATAAGCATTCATTCAATTGCACAAATCCTGCACACTTCAAAATATGAAATAAGATTTTGAATCCAAAATAACCATGAAGATTTTCATGAGGAGCTACTTTGTTTCTTCAACTTTTTTTATAACAACACATGTAGATCTAAAAAAATTCGATTGCAATTCTATTTAAAAAAATGCATATCTCCGTGAGAAGTTTTAATTTGTAAGAGGCTGAATAAGATCTAAAATTTTTTCGCACAGAAAATTTGCTGTAATGTTTTATAAATTTATTCTTTGAAGATTTAGCTTAACCGTTTATAAGGCCGTAGTAAGTATACTTACCACCAAATTCATTAATTTGTAAATACATTTTTTGAGGTTGGCATAAGATCTCGCCAATTTTTTCGATGAAACAAAAACCGAGATGTTCAATTTATTTTCTCAAACCGTAACGAAGTGTCTGGACTTGATAATTAATTATTAATCAGCAAAATTAATTAACAAAAAATTGATGTTAATTGAATAAGCTAAACGAATTTCATTTCTTAAATGAATCTCTATCCGAAAGCCATTTTACTCTAACACTACTAGAAAAATATGGTCTTTTAAAGGCTTAAGTAAAAGCGCAGTGTCCATGAAAAAGGTTTCGTATGTGTGAAAGAGAGATGATAAGAAATATTTCTGATCTGCACTTGATATGTAAGAAACTGATTTTATTCCTGCGCAATTATTTCAAGTCAATATTCTTTTAACAGCTCCTGCAATATATTGCGATCATCCCGGCGTAGATGTGAATGGTATAATCGAAGACAATAATGGTGTGACCATTGTAGGACAAAGGCAAGTGTATCTTCCTGGTGCAGAATTGAAGTACCGATGCGTAGACGGTTATGAAGTGGTAGGGTCCAATGATCTTGTTTGTACGCTGGAAGGGGAGTGGTCAAGCAACCCTCCGAGATGCAGAATACGTACAACCACAGGCAAGTACAAGTACTCATAAGTTTTTCCTTAATAGAAATCTTTAAGCTGTTTTAAAAGTTATATTTATGCCTTTCTTTCGGATCTACGTGTTAATATTCCTTATATAAACTGGTTTATATTCTTTTGTATTAATTACGCACTTTCTTTTTGCATTTGTGTGAGAAGTCGATAATTTTGTATCATCTTTCTCTGATATACAAGTAAATGTTTGCTTTAATGTCGAATAATTCGTGACCAGCATTTTATTTTCTTATAAAACTTTCAAATGATGAAAATAAAAATTCTACTATGACTCGCTTTATTATTCACAGTAACGCCGCACAATTTGACGCCTACTCTTTCAAACATTTAAAAAGATTTGCGCATTCATCTAAGCCAGCAACATTAGAATTGATATATCCAATATACAGGGTGGTCATAAATCATTGGATCGATTCGAAAAATTAATAAAAAGGGTCACCAAATCTGCGCAATAAAGGCAAGTGTCAAATTGGATACCGTGCAGCAGTAGGTACGTCTCTGGTTCCACGAAAGCAAATTAATTGTAACAGTTCAAAGAATTACTCGGTTAAAGTACCGAAATTGTCAGTCTCAAAGTAAAAACTTCATCCAGAGTTGGCATGAGAATTTAAAGGGTACAGGAAATGTGAATCAGTGAGGGAGACTCTTTTTAATTGCTCATAACAGCACTTAATGGAATTCTTACTTGGAGACCAACGATTTCGATGCTCTAACCGAATGAACTGTTAAAATTGATTTGCTTCCGTGGAACCTGAGAGTTGCGCAAATCTAGTGCGCCGTAACGGCGCGTTACCTATATAAAATGTTTTGAGCTACTCTCTCATTTAAAAAAAAATTGAAATTGCAACATTATAGGGGGTTTTTATTACTAATTTTTGAAATGTGTCCAATAATTTATGACCACCCTGTATGTCAGCAAAATTAAAAATTAAAATTATGTTTGATGTATTTACATTGCAGTTGAAGTGGGAAACCAACCCGATGGATGTCAGATGGATTTGAATGGCCGTTCCTAGACATTATTAAAATATTATTCCTATAAACCAAATATTCCGCGCCAAATAAAAGTGGTCGTTGAGAGAGGTGACCGATATGCAGACGTGTGAAAACCTTTCAGTTCATCACCGCTTCGCCTGGATTCAAAATCTGCAAAAAAACGGGGAGTGTCTGTTTCGTCTGGAATTTTTTTTTTTATTTTGTGAGGCCTCGTGTGACCGGATGAGACAGAGCTGAGGCAGCCTCACTTTTAATCAACTTGGTTTTTAACCTCCTGCAAATAGTGTTGTCGGCTGTGGCCCAGCCAATTTTTTCCTTTTCACATGTTTCTCGGTTTCCCACTAGGTTCTGACGGTCTTTACAAGGGTGTTTCAACGTAAATGTTTTTGAATGTTTTAATAGTTTTTAACTATGGCTGTTGTTCTTTAATTTTTTTCTTTTGTACTTGTATATACTATTAAAGGCTGCTTGTGTTTATTTATTGTGTTGGCCACTGCCTTTGTAATTGTATTTTTTTTATTTTTCTCTGTAATTTTTTCTTTATATTTTCTTTTGTCCTAAAACTTTCATGTTTTTTTATTTCGTGGTGTGTGTCTTGGATTCTGCGTATTACTTGCCTTTGGGAATTTTTTTATTTATAATTTGTTTATGGTTATTCCTTTGTAATTTTCCGCCACCCCTGTTTTGTATGTAGTATGTATAGATTTCATGATTTCTGTGTCTCCTCCGGTCCGTGTAATGGCCTTACACCCTTCCGGGTAGGCTGAGTCGGAGTGGGTATTAAATAAAAACAATGCAGGCATGGGAACTATTGGATTACTTCTGAGACTGGTGTGCCTGTGAAAGAATTCTTGCCCAACGTTGATATTAAATTACTCATTATTAATGAATCCTTAATTTATTAATACAACACGGTTACAAATTAAGGCCCATTCCTATAATAACGTTTTTAGGTTTAATATATTAAATAGTCCAACTTGCCCTTGAGGAGGATACGAAGATGCTGATCATTTTATTTTTCATTGCTGTTGTACAAAGGATTTCCATTTAGCCATTTCTGCAGAAGAAAATAACTCAATTTCGTTTAAAATCTTTGGCAACATATTCTTTGCTTTTTAAAAGGACTTTCTCTTAAAATTGGAGTATTTTATGTGTTTAAAGTGCTTATACTTCGAAGTGATGATTGCTTCGCCTGTTCTTGAGGCCGCGGTGGCCTAGTGGAAAAGTCTTGGCCTCGGAGCCGGAGGCTTCCAGGCTCGAAACCCGATTCCACTGAAGATCCGCCGTGTATGGGGCCTGTTGCACGTTAAATCATACGTAGGGGGCAATCGTTCTCCCGCTGGTGTGATGAGGAAGTTTGGAGAGGAGGGTGCCAGATCAGGTGTCCTCCTCGTCATCTCACCTAAAGCCACCCCGAACCCCCGATACCCATGACTATTAGAGTCACCTCATCGGTTTTAAATGGGCACAAGGTGGATAAAGCACGAACACCAGAGCCGGCGCCCCCCACAACCAAACGCCGAACCACATTATTGAAAAACAAAATTTACAAAACAATTTACAATTTCCAGAAATGTACAGGATTAAAATGATAAATATCAATAAAAAATGAATAATTAAATAAACTTAAACACTATATCAAAACAACAACCTATACATAAAAGCAGTTCTATCCGTTCAAGATGTTTCACTGTGTCATTCTTATTCAAGTCACACTAAACAATTAGTTGTTATCTCTAGAATATATAGTTATTGCCACTATGAATCACACTTGAACAATTAGTTGTTGCCATTATGAATCACCCTTGAACATTTAGTTGTTGCCAATAGAACCATTAGTTGTTGACACTACGAATCAGGTTTGAACAGGAATTCATATTCATGAATATGTTTGATTATTAATTTAATCTTTTTCCTTGAAAGTTGATTATTGGCTACATTCTATCATTCGCCATATGACCACAGTCCAAAGTTACGAGGCCCGTCTCAAAATAGCCCTCACGTTGCTTCAAAATGGGACGTTAATATAACTAAACGTTTCTAATTATCTTATTCAAGCAACTTTGTTATTGTAGTATTGTTAATTTATAGTCCATTAAACATGCGTTGCGTACTTTTTCTGGTGCATCCTCTTCATTTACTTTTTTCACTGAGTAAGATCTCTCTGTAGTATATTGCGCTTACGACCGACCCCATGTTCTATAATAATAATAACTTATTTCTGTGAGACTAATCTACATTTTATATTTGTCCAAGGGCTTTCGAATCATCCTTTATATACAAATATTTTTGAAAATTCTCTGCAGACTGGATTGTTTGCAGTATATTTGATTGAATCAAACAGAAATGTGTCTTCAACGAGTTAAGGGAACAAATTTGTTTAAGAAAATGTATTATTTCACTGCGATTTAACTCCAAAATTCGCCAACATATTGGAAGCAAACTCATAAAACAGCAATTTAAAAAGAAAGTAGACGCTCTCGCCGACATCCGGGCCAGCACCCACTTTTCTCAGCACTGTCCCTGCCACCTCGCTGCTTCGAGGCTCTCAGTCACTACTTTTTTCAACTTTAAATACTGCATGAAGATCAGTGGAACAGACCATAAAACCATAGTAGGTTTCATATTCTTTGTAGACAACAGATTCCTTTAAAATTGTAAAATCTTTCAATAAACCTCATCTAGTTCTAATGTTTTGTATAACTTTTGCACGAATTTCGGCATGAAAGTCTTCAGAGCTATAAATACAGAATGATATCGCCCTAAATAAACAGTTTCCGTCGCCTACAATAGGTATTTTACAATATTTTTGAGACGCCATTGTGATGGAACAGTTGGGATCTATATATTTAAAATAATATGGTGAAACCTTCAGATAGTTCGCCAGCCCGAACCACTCTACGGATTTCGATATTTTTATATCATATGAAATCTTATGACTCTAGATATGTTATCAAGAGTTTCCTGCCCTACACCACCCTCCATTTTCGACCGAAATCGAAAAAAACACTTATCCTCTGTAGATTGTCTATGGGTACCCCAACCACCACCATTTCGACAATTTTTATTTCATATGGAAGCTTATGAGGTCTAGATTTGTCATCAAGGGTCATCTGCCCCCCACCATCCTCCACTTTGAAAAAATTGAAAAACATATGGAGAATGTATGGTGCAGAAATGGGGGGTGCTGGGGGCAGACGACCCTTGATGACATATTGATGATCCTTGATGAAAGAAAAAATTGTCGAAATCGGTCGGTGGTTGAGGCTGGCGAACTCGGTGAAGGTCTTTGTACCAAATTATTTTAAATACGTAGATAACTTTCATTGCTGAAAGATCACAAAGTAACTAAGTAGTGCTGAGTGAACTACGAAGCAGACATTGTTAATGCCTGTTGAAATTTTACTTGAACTTTTGGCTTCCTGCCTTTAATTGAATTATGTATCAGAAATAAAGAATCTTCGATTTTTATTTATAAAATAACGTAACTTTATTAGTTTGGGTCATTGAAATTTCAATCAATATTTTTAAACATTTATTCATCGAGATTGTGTCACTGCAAGGAAATTTGGACCTTTTCTACAGTCAACGAAGACCAAAAACCGCTGATTTGGAAGAAAAAAGGTGTAGTTTGAAATTTGGCACAGTTGTTGGTGGTAGTGCCTCCTCGCCGATGGGGGTGCGCGGTATGAAATTGTCTGCAGAAATTGCCACTAGGTGGAAAAACTGTGATGTCATACGCCTTAACAGCATTACTCAACTTTGAAGTAAACCAAGTGTCGTTTAAGATCTTTTCACTAGCATCACGAAAGCATACAATAGTTTTTTGAGTACGATCTCTGCTGAAAACGATGTGGTTTTTGTATTTTACCTTCATCTTTCGTTTGACTGTTGCTGGTGTTGGTTTTTATCTAGAAATTTGTTCCATCAGCGCGTCTACATGGCACAGGCAATCATTCTTTCCAATTGAATAACTATAAATCTCCACCTTTACATCTGCAACTAACTTTACCCTCAGAATGACCCCCTAAGTACTGCACAACTCGTATTAATGCACTTCAAGCCACTAATCCCTACTGCGGAATTTGGACACTAATGATTTTCCTGACACAAATCACATGTGTGTACCGGGCCATAGTGTTCGTGTATATATGTTGAACAAATGCTGTCACACGTTCAATTCCATGTGTAAAAATTCATTTTTCTTCTGGTGTTTCAATGACAGAATTTCAACTTTATTACCGTGTTTAAAATAATTTTTTCAGAAAAAAATAAATTTTACATTTTTAATATTATCATCACACTTTAATATGACAAAATGATCCATGTCATAAGAAATTACTTTTTGATTGTTAAGCACGATAAGTAATTTTTCGTATAATTTATTAACAAACATAGATTTATATATGTATCCTTTCTATTACAACTATTCGAGTATTTTGAAACTATTTTTTAAATAAATATTATGTAGAATTTCATTAAAATGCTTCTCATTATATTTTATAGAGAAAACTGTTGCATTTCGTGATACCTTTTGGTATGGATTAATTTACATTTCACGTTCATATACAGCGTAATACGGTTGAATGCTATTGTTAATATATGAAACATAAGTAACTAAGCATATTCATTTAAATTTCGTAGGGATTTTTGTGCCCACGCATTTTTCATAGAAAATTTACTATAAATTTTCCTTGGTACAATGCTTACTTAAAAATCCATACTGTAATCACTTAAAATTATTTCCTCTGCCTCCTACATCTCTTTTAGATGTACGCTTATGATATTTTTTTTATTTTGATTATCCATTTACAGAGAATTTAAGCCAAAATGTCATTAATATTCCCTATTTCAAAAGGTTTCCAAACCTTTCTTTAATACCAATTTTTTTATTTCCTTGCAGCAATGTGCAAAGATCCACTCCCTATTCAAAATGGTGGAGTAATTGTGTACTACAGCAGACGCACAAATTTTCGTACTCGCGATTCCGATATTAATAATGCAAGGGAGTATCCAGTAAGAACTCGGCTCAGTTATGACTGCAAATCTGGATACCGCTTGGAAGGAGAAAAGAACTTAGTTTGCAGACCCACTGGATTATGGTCCGCGGAAAAGCCAATGTGTGCTGAAGGTAAATTTTTAAACCTTATTATACGTAAGCGAATCAAAAAGTAAGTTGCACTTGAGTAAAAATGTCACAAAAGAATTCAATTTGTCTGTACAAATTCAAATAAAGATTCGTTACTGAACGACATAACATAAGTCATTTTCCGATGTATTCTCCAAACCAATTGAAATATTTATCACACCGCACAATAAATTTTTCTATTGCACTAAAATAGAAATCCCATCGAGCGTTTTCCAACCGTTTCAATACAGCCAGTACTGTCAAGGGGTGTATGGTGGGAGGGGCCAAATCTCCCATACTCTACATTTCCTTAAAATTCATGCGTCAAATTTTCCGAATAACTTGCTCAACAACGGCATCATTTTCAGCACTGACAGAGGTTGCAAGTTGCCCTGGACGATCATCGTCATTGATATCCATGCGGCCATTTTCAAATTGCCCGCACCACTTCGATATTGCATGCTTGCATACAATAATAAACAGCAGCAATTTCATGATGAGGGTCTGTACAATTCAAGCGTTTAGGCCATAAAAAAACGTACAGTTCCTCCTACTTCCAATTTGGAGTACGGATGCAGCTCCCTCGCCATTACGAACCGTTCTTCAAACACCTTCGCTGAAAAACACAACAATCTATCTTTCCTTCCCAAGCTCTTACATCTATTCTGCAACCCCACGAAATTACTACTATCTGTTTACAATACGTCGCCACGTGTAACTTACTTTTCGATACGTCCTCCTAAAATGTTCTAATGTCTGTGTTGTTGATTGACTTAATTTTTTTTGTCAAATGAAACTTTTAGAACGAGAGTAACGAGCTAAAACTGTAACACAGATAGTAATATGAGATATCTCATGCTAATCAATTCATTTTTATGTAATTTTGCTGGATTTTAATTTATATGAGAGCGATATTTTTAGAACTGTAAAGCTGTTGATTTCTCTTCAAAACTTGTGTTGTTACTTAATTTGATAATGTACGATAAGCTGTTATCAGCTGTGTAATTCAAATCCGCACCTCTGGGAAGACCACTGCTTGCCTTTTAAACCTTCGTGAAAGACATAGATTAACGTTTTTCTTAACTTAATCAGACAGACAGTGAGAATTTCACAAATGGAATGGTAAATGTGAAATTCTAGTAGAGGAAATATTTTTTTATTCACAGTGTTTGTTATGAAAGCTTCAAATTCAACTATGGATCAGATATACACTACTTTTTTGTAATTATTTTGTTTCATTTATTTACTTTTTAGCCCAATATTTTTCCTTTATTCTGTTTATTTTTTCATATTCCAATATTTTACTATTCATTGATGTCGTTACTGTAAATTTCATTTCATTGCTTTACCTCTGGAATATTTAAGAAAAACCTTTTCATGCAGTTTGAGTCATTCAGCTCTACATATTATAAATAATAGTACTTATGAGGAAGTAATTACTGGGTTAATATACAGAAGTCTTCAAATGCTAATAGTAAAATAATTTTTGTCGGTTAATAATAATAATAGTTAATAATTAAAAGACAATAAATAATCAAAACCATTTAATGGTAAAATGCAAATTTTGCAATATATATAACAATGTAAACAAGAAATAAAAAATAACAAATTGCTGTTGGCAACACTAAAAACCTCTCATTAGCGGATGGTGATAATTAAAACTGGTTTGACAGGTTTTGAGGTCGTTTTCCCACGCTCCATTTTTTTTTTGGACTGCCGTTTTAATGCACGTATTTCTCTTCTACAAGATTCATTGGATACGTTAATTTAAAATATTTTTATGTCTCTTTGTATACTTTGTATATTTTTTCTATATATCTTCAATTTATTCTTGAAATCTCCCCATCTCTACAAATATATATATATATATATATGATATTTTAATTTTTTAACTTTCCTAAATAATCTTAACGATACCTCTACTTTCCTCATAATAAACACACTACAACTTTCTTTTCAAGTCACGAGTTCTAAAGGGGAAATTACCTCTTCTGGGTACTTAAGCGTTCTGCGCATTCTTTTCTGCCCTTTTTCACGCCAGCATGTAAGCTTTCAACAACAATCCGCCGCTCAGGCGTTAGCTTCTGAATACTGGTCATGGAGCTACGTAAAAATTAAATACTTTAACTATGAAGAAATAACGTAATGCCTGAATAAAAGAAGATTTAAGCAAATATTGTCTCTTCCATGATCAAAATGGACTGCATGTCACCTTTTTAAAGCCTGATCTTATATATATATATATATATATATATATATGCAGTTTGTGCTTTTTGGGGGAACAACAGCTTATTTTAACGTTTATTCATCAGCTGCTAGCAGAAAAAAAGCACTTTGAATGTCACTTGGAAGCCTAACCTCCTGAAGTGCGGTTTACCATGATATTCTTTCCATTATTTTCTAATTTTTACGATTTGTATTTTCTTCATTTTTTTATTTCTTGTTTAAATTGTTCCCTTTTTTTATGCTTATGCTTTTCAGCTTATGCGCGAACGCAGAAATATGCTTTCTCCAATATTCTTATCTTGTAATTTGTTTTCTGTAATATGTATGGTTTGTATTTTCAAAAAGGTTTTGTATTTGGGTTCTTTTATGTTATTTAAATATAAAATCAGGGATTTTGGACTAATTGGAAAATGATATTTTATGGCAGAAATTATTTGAAATTTCTTGCGAAATTTAAAATAATTAACTTTGCGTTCAGCAAATTTCATACTGAAATTTTTTGTCAAGTGTGAAAACTATAGTTCAAGGCTTGTATAACACTCAAAGAACTTCAACGATTATTCGAAATTTTTCTGATATTGCATTTAAACTTATTGATTTTTTTTGTGATAGAAATTATGAAGGGGTCATAATTAATTTTGAAAATCCTGGGTATAATCAATTCGCTGTCAGATGCTTTTTTACCATGTGTTCCAAAAATTTAGCTTGAAGAAAGCGTTAAAATTCCTTTAAATAAACATTGCTTATTTACCCTTTCCTCTCCCAAAGGAACCCTACGAGGCTTCAGTCACTCATAAAGAGTCACCAAACTCTTTGGCAGGTATTATTTCAATAATAAGAAAGCTAGTGTATCGCACGACAAAAGCAAAGATTCTTACGCTTTTCTATATAATTGAAATCATAAAGGTAGAATCGCACTCTCTCTCTTTCTTTCACTTCCCTCCCCCAAATAAACAAAACATTTTGAAATTCTATAATTATTTATTTATAATAATAATAATAAGTACAAATATATATAAACTCATTATTTATTTATAATTTAGGTCTAATACAGATAAAAAAAATATAAGTCATACAAGCAGTTATTGAAAAAACATTTAGGTATTTGCATTTTTATTAATCTGCATATTGAAAAAAAAGAAAATCTAATCATCATATTCTATCATGGAAACATTTTGTTGGGCGTTCGCCCTTGGGGGGTCCCGGTTGGTGGCCTTGTGTTTGCTTTTCTTGTTTTGGGGTGTTTGTTTTTTCTGTTCTTGTACTTTTGTCGTTTGATTGACGTGTACTTAGATGGATTTTATTGTTTTCTAGACTGGTGAGAGACCACGGGGTCTTTTTTTGATGCTCTTTTGTGGGTATTTTTAATGATATTTTTAAAAAATTTTATTGCCTTTTTTATTTCTTTTTACTGTTGTCTTGTACTGAGCTTGTGCTTTTATTTTGCTCATTTGGATGCATACTGGGGGCTCTTCTTTTTAAGTGGTTTTTTTTAAGTCTTTTTAAGTATTTTGGTTCCAGATCTGGTGATATAAATCAAACAGAATTCAATTAATTTATGGTTCTCTCCAAGTTTAATATCTATTCAGTGGCGTACTTTTAATTTATTTTTTTCTCTTTTATGTTTTTTATGTTACTTTATTTATTTTGTTGTCCCTTTTTGTAATGTTTGTAACGTGTTGTGATGATTTTGTGTGTCATGTCATATTGCTATTTTTGTATTGCTTTTATATTTCCCCACCGGTCTACTAAAGGCCTTACACCATTTCGGGTAGGCTGGACCGGTGTGGGTTTCAAATAAAAAAAATGGAAACAATTGGTTTGCAATAACTGAAATGTGATACAAATGTCTGCGATTCTATTTTATTAATACCTCTGGAAAAAAACAGCATCAATGGTTGAATGAATCTTTGTCGCAGACACTGCCGTATTGCTGTTCATAGTTAAATTAAATTCATCAAAAAGAGATTTTAGAAATGGCTCTCTAAATTTTCTATCCGCAAAATTAACATTAAAATAACAGCTAACACCGTTCTCCAGTTTACATATATTACGCACACGACTCTAATAAGTAAAACTTGACGGGTGATGGCGCAGTGGTATAGTCGACACAAAATCACTATTAAAAAGTTTCGAAGCATTTAAATCCTCCATATTTGCCAATGATATATATAGATTTGTGGTTGAAATATTAGTAGCATCACTTTTGTTATCGTAAATTGCAACGCCTCCAGCACCAACTTCGCTTTTGAACTTCACAACGCAATCGAATTAGGAATGTCGACTGCGCCTGCGCTGGTATGACGCCCTTCCGTTTCGCCAACAATGCAATCAAAATTAGGAATGTGAACTGCGCCTGCGCTGGTATGACGCCCTTCCTTCTCGTCAACAATGCAATCAAAATTAGGAATGTGAACTGCGCCTGCGCTAGTATGACGCACCTCCGTTCATGATGGTCGGTTTTTCTACGCTAACTCCCCATCCCGAATCCAGCGTAAAGAAGCTTCGGTTCAAAAATTACAAGCATGAATTATTTTTTTTAACAAAAGCTACATTATCTTAAAATTATCATTTAAGTTCTCTGTTACTCTTTTTTTATGTGAATGCGTTACTGATTTCCTCTAAAAGGAGCAGTTAATGCAAATTTAACCCTTTGCACTCCTATGTCGCCTGTGATGCGACATTCTGAGCGATGCATATTTTACACATTCTTGTTTGATATCGCTTATTTTAAAAACCATATAATAACAGGAACACACGGATTAATTTATAGGAATTGAAACAAATTAATATCAATATTTTTCAGCTTCCTAAAGCGCTAAATCAATCCTTACACTGTTAGTTGAAGTTACATTCACAATTATGCTTCTAATTATCTTTCGGAGTGCAAAGGGTTAAGTGCAAGCTGCGAGATCTCATATCCTGCCCATAGTTGATAAAGAAAGAGTTTAAAGAGTCTGAATGCAAAATTATACGAACAGTTTTGGAACTTTTACTTGGAATATGTCTGGTATGTTTTTTTCAGATTGTGGATTCTCTACACTGCAGGCAGGAGGCAAAATCACTTTTAGTAATAGTATGAAAGCCAGAG
>BGPR01000106.1:42476-52778 GCA_013235015.1 Araneus ventricosus | reverse complement strand
CAACAATGCAATCAAAATTAGGAATGTGAACTGCGCCTGCGCTGGTATGACGCCCTTCCTTCTCGTCAACAATGCAATCAAAATTAGGAATGTGAACTGCGCCTGCGCTAGTATGACGCACCTCCGTTCATGATGGTCGGTTTTTCTACGCTAACTCCCCATCCCGAATCCAGCGTAAAGAAGCTTCGGTTCAAAAATTACAAGCATGAATTATTTTTTTTAACAAAAGCTACATTATCTTAAAATTATCATTTAAGTTCTCTGTTACTCTTTTTTTATGTGAATGCGTTACTGATTTCCTCTAAAAGGAGCAGTTAATGCAAATTTAACCCTTTGCACTCCTATGTCGCCTGTGATGCGACATTCTGAGCGATGCATATTTTACACATTCTTGTTTGATATCGCTTATTTTAAAAACCATATAATAACAGGAACACACGGATTAATTTATAGGAATTGAAACAAATTAATATCAATATTTTTCAGCTTCCTAAAGCGCTAAATCAATCCTTACACTGTTAGTTGAAGTTACATTCACAATTATGCTTCTAATTATCTTTCGGAGTGCAAAGGGTTAAGTGCAAGCTGCGAGATCTCATATCCTGCCCATAGTTGATAAAGAAAGAGTTTAAAGAGTCTGAATGCAAAATTATACGAACAGTTTTGGAACTTTTACTTGGAATATGTCTGGTATGTTTTTTTCAGATTGTGGATTCTCTACACTGCAGGCAGGAGGCAAAATCACTTTTAGTAATAGTATGAAAGCCAGAGAATTTCCTTGGATAGTGTTCCTTTTTATGAACCAGACCAGTGGAACATGTGCGGGAGTTCTGTTGGACCACAGAACTGTCCTAACTGCAGCACACTGCCTCGAAGACGCTTCATACTGTACGTTATATTTTGGCAAATACAACAGGAGTGACGAATATGATGACATAGAAGTAAAAACGCGAATGGTGAGAGCATTATTCAAAAATTTGCAGTACATATTTGCCTTTTGTATTTTGCTGAGGTCGAAGTGAATAGTGCAGGGATGGCGAACCAATGGCGGCACGTGACACAATATTTTGGGCACGCCACCGATCACAAAGTTCACTATGAAGCATATTACGAACAAACGCGAGTGATCCTACGCTACGGAGTGTTCGGGCACGGGGAGGTGCAGCTGAATGCAGCTGATTGATTTCCAGTCTAGTTCAATATGGATACAAAAATTTATTGAAACAAGGAAAGAATTGGAATTAATTGAAACAGAAAGATTGACAAGCAATATAAGTAAAAATGCAAATAACAAAATTTTGGAAACATGGAATTCGTTACCAGACACATTTAACTGTTTGAAGAAGCTGGCTCGTGCTATTTTAACCATATTTTCATCTACGATCGATCATCTGCCTGCGAGTCATTATTTTCAGAGATGAATAACATTAAAGACTCGCTTAGAAACCGTTTGACAGATGACTCCAGTTCAGCATGCATTCTGCTAAAAGTAACATCTTACAATCCTAATATAAGTTATTTGTCATCTAATCTGCAACAACAGAAGTCACAGTAATGTTATTTTAATTTGAATTACGCGTATAACTGAAACATTGCGAAATGTTTTTCTTTTGTAGTAAATAAAAAATTTTGAGTTGATAGTATTTAGTGTTATTATTTTCCCAATAATCACGAAATTAACATTATTTGACGGCACGTCTATGACCTCATTAAACATTTTTTTAGAAAAAATGGTATGTTGATACATAAAGGTTCGCCACCCCTGGAATAGTGATTCTTTTCTTGTAACATTTTAATTTGGCACATCTCGTTTGTCCCGATTTCATCATTAAAGCAAGTTTTTTTAGTAATTATACATGAAAAGTGACGAGGTAGTAGGAGTCATCATCATGTAAACTTACTTCTCAACATTCAGATGGCCTTGTTCTGTCGTTTAGTTAACTGACACAGTAGAGTTGTCATTAAATTCGTTTTGAACAGACGCATGCAAACATATTCCTTGGAGTCAGGTCACGAAAGGTATCTAGGTAGAAAAGGCGACTTTCGAGGAATTCAAAAACTTTTCTATGATCTAAAAATAAACCCACAACTTTTAAGATTCTAAAACAGTCTTTGTTTTCTTTCTTATTTTTCTCGAATATTTTATTCCTTGATATTTATTTGAACTAATGTGTTATTATATTTTTTGAATGCGTTTTCTGAAAAACGAAAATTTCACTAAAATTGGTCCGCGGAAAACGTGATCTCTCCAAAACAATTAATTAAAATTTGATGCATATGTGTCAAAACCCTTTGGGGGTGTAATGCATGGCAGATTTTGTGATAGCTTTATTTAGTCATGTTTTACAGTCACTTTCACTTCGAAACAGGATAATTTTGGCGAAAAATCAATGACGCCAACTTTGAATGTTCATAAAATATTTATTTATTAAAATAAATTTTATCTTGCGGTCTGTTACATTATATATAGTTTGAGAAGTACGCATGCAAATTAAAATGAAATATGTCTAATATTTTTTTCTTAAAAATTGAAATTTTTATTAAAATTCTTGAAAAAAAATTATTTGCAAAAACTGCTCATGATATATGAATTTTTATTTCTAATTGTGTCTGTTTAAGCCTATTTTTGTTATTTAGCTCTACATGTCTTTTTTGTTCATTCTTTTTTTTTAATTCTTTCTCCGAACCTAGTAGGGTACCTTAAGAAACATTAAAAGATGCTAAATGTGACTTTATTTGAATTTTTACAAACCATCTACCATAGATGGTTAGCTGCTTTCATCAGACTACCTCGTTTTTCCCACAAAAGTTTCTAAATGTAATTCAAAAGCATTGTGAATGCTGAAGAAGTAAGTCAAGTGTCTGTTTTTCATTAAATAAATCAAACGCAATAAGAATAAGCTGCAAAAAACGCACTGAGATTCTATCCACCCGCGTCGACCAACTTACGCATAGGGTGTAAAGCTTTGTGATAGTCGGCGGGAGAGTTCATTCCAGCACAAAGGAGGCTAGCGTTCTCAAGCCCGAATTTATTGAAAAATCGACAAAATGTATGTAATGATATTTCGAGAGTTGATGTGTAGAGGCACACGTAAGAAGGTGGATGTCGTTTACGTAAAGATGTCACCGACTTGCAAAACGCACACGGTTGAAAGTGGTATTAAGTATACCCAGATAGCAAAGTATGCTTGTCTAAAAGGTTTTGGAAACCTTGTCGTCGGCAAGGGTAAAGGGTTGTCACAAAGGTTTCCATGACAAGGGTTGAACCTTTCGACAAGGAGCGGAAAGGTTCGCTAGTCAACAAGAAACAAGGTTTTCTCTAAGGTTCTTACTAAGATTTCCCCAAGCTTTTATTACTAGCTTGTTTCAGGCCTTTCAGAAGGTTGTTAAGAGCCCTCCTTCGACAGACAAAATAGAACACAAGGCAAGAGAATCAGCTTTCTCATTTCCAACAATCCTAAATGTGGGTCTTTACTCAGTAAAGTCTGTAGTTAGCTTTATTTTGAACCCACTTTTAAACGTCACGTGAATTCCCCCTATACTTCTTTGTAAATCAATTATCTAATTACAGATGATCCTGATAGCACTTTGTTTAAGAAATGCAATTAATGAAGATATTATTGTTGGGTTAGGTTGGCGAAAATTCAAGAAAATGCCATTTGCAATGAAGACTAAAATGAAAATTCACCATTATTCCAACATATAATGTAGCTGAGAGGAAAAACAATGAACTAAAACTTTCTAAATTAAAATTACTAATTTAATTAATTTTCACTGAGAATATCAGTGCTTGGCTCTATTTTAAAGAAAATTCGATAGATGAAATTTATGAAAACAAGAAAATAGTCAAATTTCGCTACTTGATATGTTCTGAAAGAAGTCATCCGACAAATCCAATTTCTGGTTTCTTAATTTCTGATGATCTTTGTGAACTCTTATTAATAGATGTGATGATGGAAATGCTCTTTTCTGGTAATTTATCGATTCAAAATGAATCCAACCTCTTAACCAAAATTCGATTCTAGAATATATTGACACATACAACGTATTTTGATATTCGTAACGAATTAAGAAAACATATATTTGTAGAATTATTAAAATATTTAAAGAACGAAATTAATTAGATTAAAAAATCGTTTGGTCATAAAATAAATTAATTAAAAATATCGTTTTGCTTTAATTCTTTTCTAAAGGTTATAACAAATAGTTTGGCAACGATATATTGTCTTTTGCTAACATTGCCTAGAAACGAAAAATAATAAGGGGTTGAACTTGGAATTCGATGTAAGAGTGATGTAACGTTTGTGATGTCAGTGAATGTGTTTGTTTCACATGTTTGTGCTGTGGTAGACGTCCAATAAATATATTATTTTTGATAAAGAAGGTTCCACGATTCTTCATACTATGCTGAAATACTACATCACAGTATCTATTCACCATTTGAAATCTGATGTTTCAACTCAATGATTCTATTGATAGAATTCTTGCATTTTTTCTACAGCATAGAAATAAATTTATATCTGAATACGAATTGTTATGACGAATATAAGTAGCTGTATTCGAATACGCAATAATAATGAATTCAGAAGTAAAAATATAAGGCTGTCATTCAGTTCTAAAAATGTATGGAATTTAAATTATTGAAACTTTTATGAATACTCTTCTATAAAAGTATCTCTGTGAAGTTTAGTGAGTTATTGTTAGAAGAATTATTATTTCTGTGAATGAGTAAACGTAACAGGTGCAAAAACACAGAAATGAAGGCAAAGGTGTCTAAAATTATCGCTTATGGGTTGATAAAAATAATCAGGTGTTTGGAAGTGAAAACTTGTACTAAACCGGCGAAATGCTGTTTCACAGCACAAAGTATAAAAGCTATTTTAAGTTGGTTCATATATTGCTTTCCAAAGGAAAAATGTAATAATTTGAAGCATAAACCATTCGAAACGAAATCAGAATTATGTGTACATGTGTTCATTTAATTATGTGTTCATTTCCGACGCCATTGGTTGTAATCTCAGCACAATAAAAATCTACGAACACAATTGAGATCACTATTGCAGTTGAGAGTAAATCTCATGATATAAATGAAACCAACTGAAGTTTTAATTCATTTCTTCGTAATATTCTTGCAAGAAATTCAAAAAGTCACATTTCAAGCTTCACCTCGTTCTCTCTCCTTTTCTATTCCTTCCCTTCTTTGTTCTTCTAGAATATATACAAGATTAATTCATTCACTAGAAAATTAATTATATGTAAATTTTTCATTTTGTTATTTACCAAAAGAAAAAGAATAATTTTAGTTATCAAGGTATTAATACACAAAGCATCGTTTTTTATCCTCAAATTATTTTTTAAAATATATTGCACAAAATTCACGTTAATGTGAAATATCGTATGAATATAGAAATATCTTTCATGATCTTTCCTTTTTTTGAATGAAATAAGCTTCACCTGACGGCGAACTTTCGATATTTACTAAGAATGAACTACTTTTATCAGTATTAATAAAATTGCAATTAATGTATCACCTATACCAATATATTAAAATGTTTTAACGGTATCAAACATTAAAATAATTAAAACGGCCGCCATCTAGAAACGGAAAAAAATAAATATTCTTACATATACGTCGTTTTCTATGCCCTCAAGGAACCTTCATGCCAAATTCGAAGAAAATTTAACAACATGTTTTCTTGTGACTGCGTAACACACAAATTCACAGATAGATGAAATGTTGAACGGTCAAGTCGAAATTAAAAAACTCGAAACTCGCTCCGCTCGGTCATTTACGAACTAGGATAAAAAGCAATACCCCTCAAATTCGCTCTTGTATATAACCTCTCGTAACAGTAAGATTTCTCCGTTATCCGCTATGATGAATTCTTGCCATCATACCTATACATGGACCTCATTTCTTACAAAGTTTCGCTTTAAAAGTATTTTAAAAGTTAACTGTAACCTAGCTACTAAAAAGCAGAAGCAATAATTTGTTGTAAAATAATCAGCTTTTTTCCAAAAAATGTTCAGGGAATTGCATCAAACTTCAAATGTAGATTCTAGCCATATATTTACAAAAGTGATTATCACAATCATAACATAAACTTTATATCCAAATGTTTTGTTTCTAATATTTTATTAAACTTTTATAAACCGAATATATGTTACTAAAAAGTAGAAGCAATAATTTGTTGTAAAATTATCCGTTTTTATCCAAAAAATATTCAGTGAATTACATCGAAATTCAAAAGTAGTTTCTAGCCATGTACTTACAAAAGTGAATGTCACATCATAACATAAATTTTATGCCCACATGTTTTCCCTGCATAATTTTATTAAACTTTTTTTAAACCGAATATAAACTTGTCTCTGAGTAAGTATTGAAATTGTATATGTCATTTCATTCATTTTCTTCTCAATGGTACATTTCATACCTGTTAATCAAAAGCAATTTATATTCACGGATTATCTTCCTTTTTAGAGTTCTGAAATAATTATACATCCTGAATTCAACACTGAAACTTTCGACAACGATATTGCCATCGTGAAGTTTTCACCGGATGTTCCATATTCTCCGAGAATTCAACCTATTTGCATGCCTTCGCCCGATTCGACTGCTATAAACGTTTCTCCAGGGAAAATGGGCCATGTAAGTTTTTATTATCAATTAACTAATGTTGACGTTTAAATTTGGACAGAAAAAACTATTCAAGTAGAAAGTCTGAAAAATAAAGGATTTGATATAGGTTGTAATATTCGTAACGAATAAAAATATATATTTGTAGAATTATTAAAATATTTAAAGAAGGAAATTAATTAGATTAAAAAATCGTTTGGTCATAAAAGAAATTAATTCAAAAATATCGTTTGGTTGAAAAAGAAATTAATTAAAAATATCGTTTGGCATTAATTCTTTTCTAAAGGTTATAAAAATAGTTTGGCAACGATATATTGTCTTTTGCTAACGTTGCCTAGCAACGAAAAAGAATAAGGGATTGAACTTGGAATTCGATGTAAGAGTGACGTAACGTTTGTGATGTAAGTGTATGTGTTTGTTTTACATGTTTGTGCTGTGGTAGACATCCAATAAATATATTATTTTTGATAAAGAAGGTTCCACGATTCTTCATACTGTGCTGAAATACATCACAATATAATCAATCAACTTATATTGTTTCTTGTGTCTTTCATATAACCCACAACTGTGTGCTTCATATATTCAACTAATCTTGCCTTTTGTGTTTTTCTATATACCAAAGGAACAGTTTGAACAGTAAAGTGCAAGGGTATGTTGTGGAATTATTATTGATGTAATTGAAACCAGTCAGTGAGACAAGTCAGAAAATTATTTCAAATCTCGGCTTTTTATTCTGATGAAATAGATCGGGGTTTTTTCTTTAAAAAGTGTATCGACGCTATTTTTTCTCTTTTGTATCATTAAAGTAACTTTTCTTAATAAATGCTTTATAAAGCTCCTAGTATTTGAAGAAAGTAGTTGCGCCAGATGATCTCAATAATCCAAATGCGAATGATCAGGAAGAAACTGATTTGACTGTAGTTAGAATATATTTTCTTGCATATACATGCATACAAATATGTATAACCAATGCATATTTGCTTATGATTTAATCTGACACCACGCGTTATTTTTTACAGACAATTTTACTTACGTTGATAACGCATATGTTTTAAGCTTTCTTGAGGAAAACAACTTTTAAAGAATGTTTCCTAAGCTTAAAAATCACAACTGCATGCTAGTGTAGCATTGAAGACTAAATACCCACTGAATATATGAATTATTTTTATTTCTGGGATATATGTTGCCCATCCCCTTTGGAGAGCTCCTGAGACAAAATTGATTTAGCCTAATTATGTTTTAAAGCGTCATCAGACTCTCAATGTTGTGTTTCTTTCTCCTGGACTATGAGACTACAATATGGACTGTATTATGGCGATTCTTTGAAATGGGACAGACGAATGTAATTGCCCTTTCACCAGATTACCTTCATTTATCACAGCAAAGTTTTCAAAACCAAAACATCCTTAAAATGATAACATTTGAAATATAGTTATCGTTTAGCAGTAATTTTCCCGTTTATATGAAATGATGGAAATGCCTTTAATGAATTACTATAGCTCTGAATCTATCCTTCCAGAAAATAAATGTGAAAGCAAAACAAAATGGTAGCTTTAAGTAATAGCAAAATGGTAAATGTTTGCTGTTGCCTCTAACTTACCTTCTTGTTCCCCAAGGTAGCCGGATGGGGATTCAATGAATATCGACTGCCATCATCGAGATTGACGTTGGCTAATCTACCTGTCCAAGCATCCGAAACCTGCATGGCGGCTTACTTGAGAAGAAACATTCAACTGAAAATTACACAAGGTATGTTCTGCGCTGGTTTCCGGGACAAAAATAATAATTGCGTAGGACAGGCTGGATCGCCTATGCTCTTCTACAACAACCAAATGGATCGCTTTGTAGTGGAAGGACTGGCCAGTCATGGAACAAGTGGAAGATGCGATCGACCAGAAAGATACACAATGTTTACAAGAGTCTCGCACTATTTGCGATGGATATACGAAAACCGGAGGCGCGGAAATAATTAGAATCTCCTCAATATTGTGTATCGTATTGAAAATATAATTATAGCTTGTTTCCATTTTCAATATAATTTTAGATTTAATCAACTCATTACCAAATTCACTAAGTACACGAAAGATTAAATGAATGTGTAAACTTAATATATATCTGCTTCATTTAGCTGGTTTTACTGTTTATCACTGTTTGTGTGGTTTGAAATTCTCATTTTTAAATTTTTTCATTTTTTCGATATGAAACGTCAATTTTAATAATTATAGAATGATTTTTAAAAGATTTTTTAGAGTTCTTAAATGGATGGTAGCGATTACAGTACAATTTATTCCAAAAAAGAAAAAAACAATTATATAAATTAAAATAAGTACATGGATAAAATTGCTGGCTTTCTTACACAAGGCAGAGTGAAAGATATGTTCATTGCTTTTAAAACTAAGAGAAAACCGTTAGACTTATTCAATGGTTTCTAAAATTTTTTTGTCCTTAGAAGTATGAAAGAAGCTTCAGTCTCTTTCTCGGTGTTACTATACTTTGAACTACTTCGAGTAATAAATTACATTGCATTAGCATTTTTATTGAAGACTTTAAATCCAATGTCATAAATAAATCCTAAATTTTAATTTCACTACAAATGTCGACTTGTACTTGCCTACTGTATTTCATTATTTATTATTTGAATGCATTTTATTATGGGAAGGCGATTCATATTTATTACAAGAAATTTGAGAAATCTACTAGTTCTGAAGCAAACTGTAGATTATTTCAAATGCACGTTCTTCATTTATTTTGAAATATGAAAGTTTCTTTATTAAATTACAATTTTATCTAAAAAAGTCATTTGGCACAATACTCCATCAAAGCTTCCTTCAAGCTCCTTTTAGTCAGTTTATGATAAAATTGCAAGATAATCATGTTTCAAAATATATATGCCTGTCCTCCCTCCCAAAAAAACACATGATTTTGCATATTTATGAATTCATAAATTTGTATTTTCGAACCTCTGGCCTGTTTATATCATTTCGATATGACCTCTCTTCAAAAGGCCTTTTTAAATTCATAGTATTTATTAAGTTATCCCATGAATTTTTTTAACATTCTTTCATTAAATAATTTTTGAATTAAAGACCAGTAATGTTCTTCGAATTAATATTTAAATTTAAACAATTAAAACATCCTTTATTATTCTTCTACAACTTATTGAAAATTTTTAGAGATATGCCCTCCTAAAAAATCTGCAAAAAAAAATTCTATTTCCAAATGACATGCTCCGCACCGAACACTTTTCTACAAAATGTCTAGAGGTTCCAAGACCATCATACTCAATTCCAAATACTGCTCCTAATTGGTGCTGTCTTTTATCGAACAATATTTTTAACAATTCACTTAAAGAAATAATTCTCATTTAAACACTTACTTATGCATTGTTTGTAGTTTTGAAATAAAACACCAACCTGCAAAGCAACATTTTAAGACAGAGCAATTTTCACAAATTCTTACAGAAAAATATTTTAGCACTGCATTTTCCAATTATTGCATTATAAATATACCGTTGCGCACTGGATTGCACTTGCGTCGACTTTGGGAAGCAAATTATATTTAATTATGTGCAATTTCGGATAATGAATCCGAAATTTATATTATAACATTTTATCGGGCCGTGGCAGGTGGTGGCCGTTAGAACTCCGGCCTCAGCACTCGAGCTA
>BGPR01000106.1:0-42466 GCA_013235015.1 Araneus ventricosus | reverse complement strand
GAATGCTCCAGACCGAAGTGATATTGATATGTATTATAGCAGTTGATTCCTAATTCAATAACTGTGCCCTATTATAGGCACTTTCGAGTGCAGTTTCTAGCAATATTTTTAATGCAGTTGGATAATGGACATTTGTTGACTTTATATTTTTTGTTTCAGATCCTTAATAAATAGCGAACTAATTTTATCTTAATGCATAACCAAAATTTAATAATAATGAAACATAAAACAGAAGTAAAACTTAAGTCATTTACTTATACATACTTTTATATTTATTCGCCAAATTTTGTTGGTGATTACGTGCACGTTGGCGGAGCGGCTAAGAGTTCGATGCCAAAGTTATTTGGTTATTTTTGTTCAGTTAGTTGTGGAACTTATGGAGGAATTATACCTGAAAGGTATCCTATTTATGTTTAGTTATTACATTAATAGTGCAACAAAAATAGAGGTATATCATCCACAGTCCACATTTTATTATTTTAATCCACTGCACAGATACTGCTTCGTCCGCTGGTGGGGAAACCCTGCCACTATCAATAATCTAAGTGCTTTACGTGGGCCAGCCTGCCCAGGATAAGTAAAAAGATATTTTTCTTATTTTCAAGAAAATTTTATTTTTATCCATGTCAAATAGGGCTCGGTATGAGTTGAATTACTGTACAGACTGTACACTAGTTCAACTCATGCAGGAGCCCATTGTAAGAGTAGTTAAACGACTGTACAGACCTGATTCATACGCATCTCCGTCCGATGTATCTGAGTGACAGTCAATGCAATAGCTCGAGTGCTAAGGCTGGAGTAATAACTGCCAACATCGGCCACTGCCCGACCCCTCCAGAAGGAGGCACGCGCTATCACCGGCAGAGGGCAAAAACCGGGTTCACGTGTTAACTTTACGGTGAAATCAATACACTCTGTCTTGGAGAGAGGAAACTCCATAACTGCTTTAACACTCTAAGGTAAAGGAGAAATACCTTCACCCCGAATCAAATAACCAAGAAAAGGCAATTCAGGTTGACCAAAAATACATTTTTGCACATTTAGAACAATGTTATACAGCTCCAGTCTTTGGAAAAAAACTGTCGTAAATTATTTAAATGTGTTTAAAAATCTTTAGAGGCGAGGAGTATGTCGTGTACATAAACAAAGCAATTTAAACCACACAAAACTTCATCAATAAAACGCTGAAATGTTTGAGTAGCATTCCTAAGATCAAAAGGCATCCTAATATATTCAAAAAGACCTATAAGTGTGGTTATGGTTGTTTTTTCTATGTCCGTTGGATTAACTTGAATTTGATTGAAGCTTTAACTAAGTCAAGCTTAGAGAAAACTGTTTTACCATGAAGCTCAATCGAAAAGTCTTGGATATGGGGTAAAAGGTATTTATCTGGAATTTTTAGAGCATTCAGCCTACGAAAATCACCACACACAAGCCAAGTGCCATCTTGTTTTGGCACGAGGTGAACTGAGCTAGACCATGGGCTCTTAGATAGACGCAGTATTCCCTGCTCTATTACTTCAACATATGCAGGAAATAAACACATGCACTGTCAAGATAAATTACTTTGTAAAGCAGCATCTAGTAATACATAATTTTGACTTACCTCTAGAGCTAATTCTCTCATCAAATTTTTGTAACAGCCTTTTTCTTTCCGTCGCAGCAGCCATTTTAGAGTCCAGATTTTTATTTTTTTCCTTCTGTTTTAAAATCACCCCTATCATCATCATCACTAAAGCTGTCTCAGCGTAAACCAAAGTATTGGTATTCATAGAAGACAAACGCAACAGCAACAAACGACAAGTACGAAGTCCAACGCAGAAATGAAAGGACAGCTAAAATATAAACGCCAAAAAAAACTATTTGCATCGCCTAAAAGGCAATTACACATTGCAACTGTCATCACTTTTTTTGGGGTTGTCAGATCGTAAAGAAGGGGCGTCCAACCCCCTTCGGTCAAGCACACATTGAAGGAGAAACCGTCCATCGAAACCATTGTCCCTTGATGAGGAAAAATTCTTTAGTGAGATACCAGCTTTAAGGATTTAAATTCCACATCGAGAGCTTTTAATTTATCAGGAGGAAGTCTCATCAGCTTACTGCATACTGGAGGGCTTGTAGTTAGAATGCAGTGATTTGTAGAATGCCGAACGGGTAATGCGCTGGTTTAGTAATATTAGGAAATTCTGAAAGAAAAGTATAATATGTTGAGTTTGCCACAACTGTCGTTAATCCTATTGAAGGACCTGCATAAGCTTTACCATTTACCTCAAGCGATGTTAACCTATCGAGATAAACCTAAGCAATTCAAATCTCTCCAAGAAGTCTGCGCCTAAAATTGATCGTGAAACATCTGCTATTACGAAACTCCAAGAAAATGATCGTCTAAGACCAACATCTAGTTCTAAATGTTTAATTTCGTATGTTTTAATAACTGAACAGTTAGCTGCGTATAACTTAAAATTCTCATTCGGTGCACGTTTAATCAGGTTTGCGTAAGATACTGGAAAAACAGAGCAAGCTGTACCACCGTCTATCAAAAATTTGAGTTTAGAATTGAGGTCAAAAACGAAAACTTGCGGCTTAATCCTTTGTCATCGCCAGGGGACATCTGACGATCCTTGAGGTTTTCCGAAAAGAAACATGGTTTAACGCATTTTCTAGCTTTGTTACGAAACGAGTATGGTACCAGCAATTTGTGTTATTGGGGTCATTTACAGAACGTGCTTGCGAGAGAGATTTTGAACCTCTATGACGACCTTGTTGTCGAGTTAAGTCCCTAGACAAACGCTGCGGCTGGTTGGTCAGCTCCTCAACTCTAGCTTCCAGCATACTTAAAGAAGGGGTTGTTTTAACCTCACCAATGACTGAAGCATTAGCCGCAGTTTCGCCTATTTTATCTGCAGTTTGTGCTAACTCCCCTAGACGCTCATCGCAAACCGAAAATATCTGTTGCATTGAAAGAAGTAATCTTTGTAGAAATAGAGTTTTCAAAACATCTTCTGAAACGCGACCATTTTTGAACTCTTTCATGCGCATCAGCTGCTGTGAAGGAGTGTTATCTCCGAGATGCAAATCCGGCAGTAATTCTTTAAGTCTGGCGTTTTCAGAGTCTGCACGAGGGTCAATAATTTGATCTTTCAGCTGAGTATAAGGATTATCAGTAGGAGGTTTTCGAATTAAGCTACTAACGCAAGTCAAAACATCGCAATCTAAAACGGAAACTACACAATGAAACTTAGTACACTCCTGGGAGATTCTGGCAGTTACAAACTGTTATTCTAGCTGCAGAAAACAAAGTTCTGGGTTACTCTTCTAGACGGGAGGTGCTTTTAATGCTACTCGACCTAATTCAGAAGTTGAATCTTCCTCCGTTTTCGTCATAATGAACAATCGAAAACTGGTGAACACACAAACGGCAAGAGTCAAGAGAACTGCTCAGGTAGGAACATACCCAGATGTGTAGTCTTCTCCAAAAATGTAGTCGTCTTTAATACTGGTTACCACAATACATGGTAAACTTGGAATTTGTAAAACAGCTGGCAGACTGTAGCGATACCAACAGAAGACACACTAAACACAAAAGAAGCCGCACCCTCAACGATTCTTGAAAGCAAATGACTGTATCCGATGATATTAGTTTCACATATTGTAAGTATTCAGGTTGTGAAGAAACTCAGGAGCAAAAACTCCAGCATTAAAGCTCTGGTATAAAAATTCCGACATAAAGACTCCGGGTCACCACTGTAGCCTTTTAGTGGGTAACAAGACACACTGAAGCTAAGTAATAACTAACGTTTATTGACAAACAACATTTTAACGATTTAAAACACAACGCAAGCAAATAATATAACATGATGTTTATGCACTCATGACATTTCTGACAGTAAAGACACGAGAGGAAAATGAAATAAATATAGTGCGGTTATAGCATAAGTTGTAGTTGCTGATCTCCATAAGGTTGCAGCATATGAATGAAGTGTCAGATCGGTGCTATGGTGACTGATGGTACTGATAGCCACAGTGGAAATGATCGGATGTTGACATTTTTATTTCCCCATAACTCCCTTACGATTGAAGATAAAAAGATTATTATATTTACTTTACACCTTATATTTATACCTTATCATAACGAATTACATTTATTGAAAGTTTTTCGATAGCTACAATTGCTTAAAAGCCAAGGACTTAAAGGTGATTTTCAACTCCTAACTTCGACTACTTTTAAATCTATGCATGTGACAACTCGTTCTAAAGCTCTCAACAGTTGCATCCTCTTTCAATGCCTAACTTCAGTCTTTATGAAATCAGAGAAGTAAATGCCGGAGGAGGTGAAATTTCATTTCCCTTAAATCCGCGGACAAACGGAAACTACATTCGTCTTCCGGCTGGCCGACAGGATATTTTTGTCATATTTCATTTTTTATTTTATTCTAATGTATGAAATTGTTTAGGATTGCAAATATAGCTTCCGCGTGTAAAATTTGCTATGATCTTATGTATATTAGCAAGACAATATACCGGTTGGTTGGAACTAAAGTATCTCTACTCCGAGGACTGTAGAGAAAATTTACTAAAAGTGACAAAAGTGTCAAATTTTGGTGTTACGTTTATGTATGTGAGGAAACAAAGGAAGAAAAAAAAGATACAGTGCATAAAATGTCACACTTTAGTTCAAGCATTGTGTGAATTAAAATGGTTTTACTGTAATTGCTCTTAAGGATATTGGCATCCCAATTTGGATAAACAGTTTCTTTAATTGGAATTTCTTTAATTAAGATGGAACAATTTCAGTATATCATTTTTCACTACTTTAAACTATTTATTAAAATGCTTATAGCATTATTTAGAAGAAAAATGAATTACAAAAAATCCATTACATATTTTTCCTGTATATATATATAGATCTCTCTATAAGAACTCACGGCATTTTCTTCCCGCAGATTTTTTTCTTGACATTTTGTATTATGAAGGTTTATGTCACTTTTACAATTCTGTTATGATTGTTTTATATATATATTGTTTCTTGTATGTTTTTGAATTTTTGGTTTTTGTTTCTTGTTTGTTTTGATATATATATATATTTGACTTTTGTAGTCAATACATTTATATAACTAGTATAATTCTGTTACAACATGTAAAGTGCATTTATTGATCTGAGAAGTAAATTTTGAAATTTAATAAAACTATTATCCATTTTAACACAAATTTGCACTAACACGAACCAGTCGTGCACAATATTTTTGTAATTTTCCGAGATTCTAGAGAGTTCAGAAATGGTGAATGGTAGAAACGCCTACCTTTTTCCTTTTAAGCAAGGAATTTTATGGTTATCATTTAAAATTAAGGCTGAATTCGATTTGTTAATTTATATAATTAGCTGGTCAATGAAATGGTAAAACTAGAGGGAGAACTAGCATTTTCGTCAAAGAAAACGATTTATTACAATAAATGTTTCTGTTAGAATTACCGATTTGAGTGGAATCTGCAAGTGCAATCAAGATAAGTTGACATAAATAGATAGAAATTATAATGAAAAGTGAAACTGAGGAAATCAGAATACATCAGAATAAATCAAGGCATACATTTATTACTTATCGTTTCAAGGAAAATTTATTTGTATATTAAACTTTCATGACTGCCTGTGATTATGTTTAAACATTTAATTTATGTAAACAGTTTATATTTATATGTAATAGTTTACATTTGAAAAAATGTTTGCATTTTATGAAGGATATATTACATATTACAAAAAAGTGAATTGACTTCACGGTAGGAAATTATGTAGTATTTATGAGATGGAGAATGTTTTCATAGATCTACCACGTTTATCCTAAATTATTTAAATATGAAAGTGTTTAAAAAAACAAAAATAACTTAATCGACTGAAATTATAAAAAAGATATATATCAATTTTTGAATATTTGCTATTCAATCTTTTTATTCATTATGTGTAAAATTTCTAATTACTTTTTCTATGAAAATTTTATATTTATGAATAAGCATTCATCAAGGAATTGAGAATTCTATTATTTTAAATATCTTTATTCGAATTTATTTATCTGAAAACCAATACTTTGATTCTGCTACTTAATTTAATATAATATAAAAAAGAACGAATCATTATCGCATATGTTTGGTTTTATTGTAATATCGTAATTAGTGCTTCTTTGATATTCCTATTAGCACAAAATATTTTACAATAACTCTACTACATTTTTGCCGCATTCTAAATGCTGTATAATGTCATGAAAATATCATAGTGTAGAGGGACGAGACTCATGTTTATGTGGAATGCCGCTGTTGAAGAATTAATACAGTTTCAGGAACCATTTTTATTAGATGGCTAATTTCCACGACACAGTACATTAAAAGGTACAAGACAGAGAACAACAACATAAGACAAGTACACAGTCAAGAAGAGAGAGAGGCATCATGGGAAAACCCGGATGGCTCTAGTAGCGCCACCTACCATAAAAAGGAGAAGGCAGTGAATTGTAACCGCCACAATAGGAATATTGTAGGCATCTTGTGCTAATAGGGATGGCAAATAAAATTTATTCCAGAAATGTTACGCCGTTGTCAAAGCTCCCAGTTCTATAACTAAATGCGAATTAATTTACTTTATTTTTGTAAAGATTACGTTCTGAAGAAAGTAAATTCAGCAAACACGTACATATAAAAGTAATACCAAACTATTCAATTTTATAAAGTTCGATTAAATGCAAAGATGTTTCAGTCTCTTAAAAATCGAAGCATCTCTCATTTAGTGTCGATGGCGGTTTATGCACGTTATGTTTTGTCTACAATCTTATGTGTAACCACAAATTTTTAAAAAATTATACAAGATTACTTTATTTTCAAACATAAAATTACGAATCTGAAGTCTTTCACTGGCTTTAAAATTCGTATGTCCAAGCCTGAATTTATTTATTTATTTTTTCACGAAAAAATGAATGAATGAAGTTTGTTCAACTGTGACATTCGATTCAAATTATCATCGAAATACAGCGGGTAAGAACAATTGTTAAAAATTCTTTCCTATGGTTGACGGCATAATTTTATTTGATCAAGAGTGGGTTGTTACTGAAGATATATTTTAAACAAGACAATTTCGCAGATTTATTTCTTAATTTCATTTGTTTTATTCCTAGTTTTGTCAGCCGTTATCTTCAAGCAGGAAGGAAATGACTCTATAATCCTTCCTTTTCAAAGATGATTTTCTTTTCAATACTTCATTGCCAATATATGTTAATTATATTTCTTTTGTCGAAAGAATAGTGAAAAAACATTCAATGAATTACTTTGCTTCATCCTTCTATACCTAATACTCACAAACAATCAGCACGTCAGACGACGATTAAAGACTTTCTTAATTAAATACCTACCTTCATACACACAAATCGTATAAAATATGTATAATTAATACCCAAGATATGTGCTAAAGGTCTTCTTTATGTAAATGTTTAAATTTAAAATTTAATTGCTGAGTTCCATACTATGCAGTATTGTACTATCTTAAAAAGTTTTTAAATTAATACTTTTATTTGAATTTTCACTTATTGGATTTCCGCGTTAAACCAGACGAAACTTTCTTTGCACGGTTTTCAGTGATTTTGCTTCCACTAACCACAATACACGCCACCTTTTCTCCCTATGAGCGATTGCCATTTTCGTTTCTTATTACAGCTGTCAAGTATTTAGAGCCATCTTATTGAATTTCCACGTTACATCAGACGGAACTTTCTTTGCACTGTTTTCAGTGATTTTGCTTCCACTAACCACAATACATGCCACCTTTTCTCCTAGAGCGATTGCCATTTTCGTTTCTTATTACAGCTCAAGTATTTAGAGCCATCTTATTGAATTTCCACGTTACATCAGACGGAACTCTTTCGTATCGGTTTTCAGTGATTTTGCTTCCACTAACACAATACATCCGCCTTTTCTCCCTAAGAGCGATTACATTTTGCGTTTATTAAGCTGTCAAGTATTTAGAGCCATCTTATTGAATTTCACGTTACATCAGATCGGAACTTTTTGCATCGGTTTTCAGTGATTTTGTTCCACTAAACAATACTAATGCCTTTCTCTCCTAAGAGCGATTGCCATTTTCGTTTCTTATTACAGCTGTCAAGTATTTAGAGCCATCTTATTGAATTTCCACGTTACATCAGACGGAACTTTCTTTGCACGGTTTTCAGTGATTTTGCTTCCACTAACCACAATACATGCCACCTTTTCTCCCTAAGAGCGATTGCCATTTTCGTTTCTTATTACAGCTGTCAAGTATTTAGAGCCATCTTATTGAATTTCTACGTTACATCAGACGGAACTTTCTTTGCACGGTTTTCAGTGATTTTGCTTCCACTAACCACAATACACGCTGCCTTTTCTCCCTAAGAGCGATTGCCATTTTCGTTTCTTATTACAGCTGCCAAGTATTTAGAGCCATCTGCCTCAGACTATATAGAAAAAGACTATTAGATTTCATCATTCTTTTGCCACCAAACTGCATTCTATTTCTACTTTTGGAATTTTTCGTATTAATTTTCAAAATAATCAACATCTTTCTGGAACACCCTGTTTGGGGTCTGGCGGGGAAATTAGAAACAAGAAATAATTGGGAACAGTGACTACAGAGCGCAATGGTGAGGCTCTAGCGTACTGAAAAGCTCGTGCTTTGGTTAAGACACTCTAGAGGAAGGAGAAAAACACTTTCTTACCTTTTTCAATATTATTAGGTAACGCTTGCTACTTTTAACTGCAAACCTGTTCAGAAAAGTGAAATTTTGATAACCGGCGCGCCGGTTATATGAAAGCTGCGTTGCTAATTAATATATTTCTTAGATCTGTAGGATATAACGATTACGAGAAAACTTCAATTTTCGTGTTTGTATTTAGTCTTGTCGTCGTAACAGATTAGAGTTCTTAATTACCCATGACAATTTTTACTGTGAGATATAATTGAGAAAAGGCTTCTAAAATAACAAAAACCTGCTGTTGTATGTATTTGGAATAATTTATTATTTGATAGGAAGGAATTTTATATCTAGGAACGTGGTTGCATTCTGTCCAGTCAGTAAAGCTGTTTCATGTCAAATGAACAACTGACATTTTAAATCAATTTACCATGTCAAATATGTCGACTTCAAATATGAAATAAACCAAGACACTGTTGACGAGAAAGAAGAAAACATGATACTGAGGAATTTAATGATGAGGAGTTTGGCTCTTTTTCCAGCAAAAAAAGGAGACTGCGGAGATGGAGGAAGTAATTTATCTGGAATAATTCATGGTTCATTTTTCGACAAATATGTTCGATTTGATCGATAACGTTGGAGATGCCATAATGAAGACATATTATTCGTACGTTGAATTCGTATGTAGTTGACGATGGTGAATATGATACGACAGGTTTGAGAACCACTAATTTGGCTGAATCAAAATCTGTTTCGATGTTGAAGGACCAGTTTGCCATTTCCTAGAATCAGTTACAACTCCCATACCGTATCTTTAAAGCATATTGTAGGAAAGAATTATTTGGTTTTTAAGTAGTGTAAATGTCAAAGAAAAATTAGTAGAATTAGTAGAATAGAAATTAGTAGAATGTTTGATTTCAAGTGAAAAATCTACTTTCTACTACTAAATTGCACTGTTTGTTTCTATTAAATTTATGCGTGATTTTTAAATCTTGCCTATTTACTTCTAGTGTGCTATAATATTCAGTTATCTCAGTTTCTATAAAAATTCTTTTCCCAACTTTCACCGACAACTTTTGAGTTAGAATGATTAAAAATTACACCAAATTGAAGATAGTATATAGTTATAATAATTTATATGATATATTCCTTGAAATAGAAGTTATTTTTGCTAAAAAGCATAAAAAACAGTATTTTGTGATAATTGATAAAAGGCAGCTAAATGCATTTTGAGACAATATACAGTAATTTCTAATAATTTTAAATATATTTTTTTCAAATCAATTTTTTTACTGTGATCAGAAGCCGAAATACCTGTTCCCAATTACCCGTAATCTCAGGGGGTAATTGGGAGTTTCGGCTTCGACGTCGGGGTAAAATAAGAACACTCCTAAAAGTGAGTTTGATTAATTAATAAATTATTTTTGATAGGGAACTTCGTTTAATGTGTGTGTGTGTGTGTGTGTGTGTGTGAACCCTCACAAAAAATATTGACTTCTTCTTGATCTCATACTATCTTTTTTAAGAGAAAAAAAATGACAGAGTCTGCAAAATGTGTCCCCAATTACCCCAACTGACCCTAATTACTCCTCTGACATATTGTTCAAGCACTTACTATCCTTAATTTATTCAATTTTGTTGCCCTGTCTATTTAAAATGATTCTTTTTGGTATTTTATACACCTTGTAATTGGTCTCATAAATAATAATCAGTATTACATAAAATATACATCAACCGAATTTAAATCTGTGGTATTTCAGACAAAAATAATAGAACAAAAGAAGCTTTTTACCTCGCACAAAACGTCTCCTTCATTCTATAAGTATAAATAAAATCCACGTATTGTTATTCTAAATACCACATTTCCACGGAAATGTAGCAATGACGTGCAATAGGCGTATGTCCGATATCATTGCATAAACCCTCAAAAGTAGAGTTCATGATATCCAATCCCCTGGCTGCTTGACTGCCCGATAAACTTCAGTGTATTTGTCTTAGAGTACAGCTGCTCCGACTATAACTTACAAATTGGCGACATAAATGATCCGCATTTAATGAATTGTAGTTGCGTAAGCCGGATACTATTAGCAAATCGGAAATGTATAGTTTGTAGGATGATTCCAGAAAATGAATCAAGGCCAACTATACGTTATGAAATATTCCAACACTGGAATTGAATGCATTGCCTTGCTGTTAATAATTTTTATGTGCGGTTTAGGTAGCTTACTAAGTGTATGGAATTCCCCATGTTGCGTTGCTGATATTCATGACTGGTGATGAAATCTCGTTAGCAGATTCCTTCAACTTACCACCAACTGATTTAACACATATCACAAAAAGACCTTCACAAACCATATTAAGGACGTCGGGTTAAAACATACTTCGATACATTCCGCGTCATTTAATGTTGGAATTCCTATCAGATTTTTCTCAATTGCAATCAGAACAAAGGCTAGATCATGGAGCAAAATTTTTCTTTTATATTTGATCTGAATTTTCATAAAATAGACTTGTAAACAGTGATGTGGGGTGGGTAAATACCCAGTGGGTAGGTAAATATTTTTTGGGTATATACACTGGCAGGGTAAATACCCAAAAGCTGGGTATTTTGTGGGGAAAAATTTTTCGAATGCTGATTCACAATGAAGCATACAAACTTCTATAAATACCCAAAAACTTGACATTTTGCAAGAAAAAAAAAGTATTTGTGAATGACGATTCAAAATTAAACTTAAAATTTATAAATACCCAAAACTGAGCATTTTACAAAAAAAGTATTTGAGAAAGGTGATTCAAAAAGAAATATTAAATTTATGAATACCCATACACCGAATATTTTGCAAAAAAAATGCATTTGTGAATGGTATTTCAAAATAAAACAAAAAAATATATATATAAATATAAAATTTATAAATACTCCTATCTATATATATATAGCAAAAAAATGCATTTTCGAATGGTGATTCAAAATGAAACATAAAAATTATACTATCCTAAAAATGGGTATCTTGCAAAAAAGGTATTTGTGAATGGTAATTCAAAATTAAACAGATAAAATTTCAAAAAATGGGTATTTTGCAAAAAAAAGTATTTGCGAAAGGTGAATCAAAATGAGATAAAAAAAAATAAGTAAGTACCCCAAACCGGATATTTTTTTAAGTATTTACGAATGGCGATTCAAAATCAAACATATAAAATTTATATATATAATACATAGTTTATAATTTTTTTTAAAGTTTTGACTAAATTATAAAAAAAACCCCAATTGCTAACAGGATTCAGAATAAAGTATTCTAAAACTTAATCGGGATCGGGGGATAATTTAGTTTTTCCGGTTTGAAGCTATGACACTTACAATAGAGTAATAATTTTTAACACCGTTTATGTTATACTAGTCGCCTTCGGCAAGCATCTTTTCGCCGGGAATATAATTTCACCTGACTCTCTTCTGCATAATTTGATATTCATGGTTCCCTTAACAAAGTAATTTGAAACTTCAAATTGCCATAGAGATTTAACCCGCATTCTTTACATAGCCTTGCACTTGTTCTGTTCCTTGTCTACTTGAAAGTCCCTAATGGAGTCAAGTAACATCTAATTGTATGTAATCGACACGAACGATTAAATTTAAGAACTTTATTCAACATCTAAATAGCGCGGCACGTTTTACGTCCAGCGGCATGTTAGCTGGCTTAAAACATGCCGATAAAATGAATTAAAATATAGCAACATAATTGTTCAGTTAACTGGATTATTTCCTAATATACTTACTATCTTGAGAGCTTCCCTCACAGATTGCACAGATAAATTGATCAAATAAAAAGAAAGTAAAATCCAATAGGATATTATCTTCGCCTTCAACACTGGAAGAGAAACACTCAGTTAAATATCTATTTTAACAATGAAAACAGTTTGAATTTCATTGTAACAATGAAAAGTATTATTTTAAAATTCTGCTTAAAATATTCTTTAAAATTTATTAAAATTAGATAAAAAAATCAAATGACAACTTAATTGATCATTAAAAGGATAATTTTTTAAATTTTCAGATGGTGTAAAAATCATTTTTATGGTGTAATATTTTCGGAAGTTATTAAGGAAAAATGCCAAAATGTCGCTTAAATTTTAATGAATTAAAATTTCAAAAAAAACTGCTACTAGGTGTACGCTTCAAAGTTTGTTTGCACAAATTTCGTTGCTCTAGGCCTAGTGGTCTGTCCTGTAGAGCACCAACATGAACCCATTCTCCTTTATTCTTAATAGAGATAGACAGCGCCAGTGAATCTTGTGATCCATAATTTACTCACATTGCTGTGCTGGAAGTCAAACATTCTTGTTTTGATTTAGTGAATACATAGTCGTTTACTTTACGTGTATTAATAATACTGTATATTTTACGTTAAAAGTAAAAAAAAGGAAAGTTGCCTGCTTGAAGCTTTTAATGTTAAGAAAGAATAAAAGTATCCAATGTAAGTACTGTAATGTTGAATATAAACATGCCAATGTAAGCAAAATGGAGAAACACATGAAAAATATTTCAAAAGTTCTATTGGATTAAAAAAGGTTTTGAAAGGGATAAAATAGATGATGAATTTTCTTTTAATCAAATTCCAAAAATGACAAGTACATCAAATTTAGAGTTTCAAGAACATTTAAGTATTGTTGTTTATGATCTAGATGAATCCCATCTAACCAGGAAACTTTGAGTGAGTATGTGTATCTAATATATCGTCAAATAATACAAAAGTTTCAGCAACAAAAGAATTAACATTAGACGAAAGTAATATGAGTGAATATTGCTTTCAGAATAATTCTCTTTTAAACACTGTTAGAACTGAAACATCTGCTAACTTTTAATCAGCAATGTCTGATACTTTGACTAATTAATCCAAAAAGAATGATAATTAATTGTATCTTTCATTTTAGTTTCTATTATCAGCTGTTTATCATTTTAAACCAAACTCATTACTTTCTTTTTTCGTTTAGTTAAAATAACTCTCATTTTTAAAAAGCAACAAAGACATTATTATTCCTTTACTCATTGTATTAAAAATGATTGACATTTGAGCCACGCATTTTATGCAAGATCTACGATATAGTATTGCGTTATAGTTTTTTCTGATTCATTTTTTTAGCCTTTATATAATTTAAAAGGTTCATAAAATTAAATTCCTTTTTTTTATCTTACCTAATGTTCAATGTATATTCTATATATATTTATATTATATAGAGAAATCATATTTCATAGCAGTGCCTGTATTTTATCTGAATAGAGTTAATTGAAAAATAAATGCTCAGGTAAATACCCATTTTGGGTATTCACCCTTAAAATTAAATACCTGGGTATTTTACATCACTGCTTGTAAATGTTATTAAAATTATTTATGCGGTTTAGTTAGTTTTTTTAGTTATATGACCTATACATACATACTTGGCTACTGAATCCGGTCTCTCTATATATTTTTATTTCCAGAAAAGCTTTGGAATTACCATCACCATAATAATGGGTATATCGTAAGTGTCTCTGTTTCTCTGAGCGTTTAGAAACGCTCCAACTGACTTTATGCTGCCAGAAGAACCAGCATGGTTTGCACACATATGGTCTGCATTCTTATTGAAAGTAATTATCTAATTTTGTTAGATTGTATACCCAATTTGTTACATATAATACAATACTGGGATAAATTCTCAACATCTAAAATCCTACCACTATCAGTGGACAAAACACAGAAACAACCATTTAGAGATGAATAGCCTCGTCGCTGCTGATTTCCATCAACAGATACACCACACTCTGTCACAGAAGATTGTGTCTCACTTACCAATAGTAAGATTAGAAGCATGTTTAATCTTGCCTTATCTTAAAATTTTTGTATATACGTTGGAGACAATAAGAATTCCTCATAACTTTAACTCGTAAATTTATTTCACTAGCTTTGTTTATTTTATTGCTGATGGTTTTATTTATTGCTGTTTATTTTATTGCCTTTACAAAATTGCAGTCTTTGCATTGAACTGGTAAATTTGAACACAGTCCAAATCTCGAATCCTCATCCAGAATCAATTTTTCTGTAGAACGTAATAGACATGAAAGAAAAGAAATAATTGTAATTTACAGTGCTAACGTAATAATTCTGTTTCCAACAAGATCTGAAACGCAAGTTAAATTATCACAATTTATAGCTGCTATAACATAGTGAATCTTGGTAGATTCAGCAGAAATATTTCCCAAACCGAACTGAGATTCAAGCTCAGCAAACCACATCTCTGGTTTGACACTCCAGAAAGCTGGCGTTTTAATAGCTACAGCAGAGACACCTGCGGAAAAATTACTACTCTCGCTAAGATTAGTATCATCGGGATTCAGCATATCAACTCGATCAGAAAGTCAAGACGAAACAGACACTTACCAGGGTCACCACTTGTACGGTCCGCTAATTAATGATGCAAATAACCAACCCAACGGCTCTAAACAACATCTTTATTCACATAAACAAAATAGACGTCGGTATCTAAAACAAAACAAGGAATAATTCAAAACTCTATTACAGCACAGCTGCGCATTTATTTGTAGTCACATTAAACTCCATCTCGTCAGTTCACTTCTCTGTCTGAAAGCTTCCCAGATAGCAATGAAAGCTTGTCTAAAAGGTTTTGGAAACATTGTCGTCGGAAAGGTTAAAGGGTTGTCACAAAGGTTTCCATGACAAGGGTTGAACCTTTTGGCAAGGTAGCGGAAAGGTACGCTAGTCAACAAGAAACAAGGTTTTCAGAAAGATTTTCCCAAGCTTTTATTACAAGCTTGTTTCAGGCCTTTCAAAAGGTTGTTAAGACCCCTCCTTCGGCGGACAAAATTGAATTCCCCTTCCCGCCCTCTGAATCCGCACTCCTACAATGGGGTCCAACCCCCTTTTTTCACCCCCTCTTCAAAGCCGTACTCCTACAGAGGAGTCCAATCCCCTTTTTTTTATCCCCCTTCTTCTGACGTCGTCTTAGAGTTATCTGGAATGTCAATTAATTAGATCAATTAGGAATCTTAATTAATCAAAGCTTAATTATTAATTAATGTTATTAAACTAATTTTTAATTGACGTACTTGCACGATTTCGTTGTAGATTGTGACAAACCTGCAAATTCCTCCGAGCCGGGGATCGAACCCGTTGTCATAGAGTTTGAAGGCAAGCACACTAACCCCTAAACCATACGGGGTTACACACGAAGTGACAGGTGGTTCATAAAAAGCTTCCCTACGTCAATTTTGTGGGAAGTGAAGGTGAGTGGGAGGAGGTGGGTTAGGGAGGAGATTTTTAGATAACAACCAATACTTAAAAAGAAATGCGTTTTATGAACTTTTATCTAAAGAATTCTTCAATGTGAGGGTTTGTTTATATGTGAAACAGGACAAATATCGTATATCATCTCTATCAATAACAAAGGAGAACGTGTGTGTGTGTCTGTCTGCGTGCGTTGGTGCTCTACAAGGAAGACTGCTGTAGAGAACAAAATTTGGCAGAAACATACCTTGGAAGATAGAAATGTGCACGTTGGAGCCCTTTTTTGAAATATTAATTAGAATTTTAATTAAAAATTAAGCGAAATTTTGACGTTTTTCCTTAATAAATTCCGAAATTACAGCACAAAAATTACTATTACACTATCTGAAAGTGCCAAAAAGTACCTTTTCAATGATATAAATTAAGTTGCTGTACAATGTTTTCTCTAATTTTCAAATATTTTCTATGCAAAATTTACAACAAAACTTTTCATTCTTACAATTAAATTCAAACCGTTTTCATATTTTAAACAAATATTTGTTAAATAATTATTTTAAATTATTAACAAATATTTAATTGCTTATTTATCTTCCATTGTTGAAAGTAAAGGCAGTATCTTAATGAATATTTTTCCTTTTTTATTCCACCAGTTTTTCTGGAAATCTGTAGACAACGTCTTCTAAGATAATAAGTATATTTGTAAAGGTATACATTAAGCTGAATGAATATATGATTGCTATGTTTTAATTCTGTTCATCAGCACATGTGCATCGACATTTTAATATCAAAATGAAATGCGTATATTGCACGAGGAATAAGAAAGCGAAGTTAGTGCCAACCAACTTCGCTTTTTGGCGGCTCGTACTAAATCACCTTGGGGGTGTTGCAATATAAAGTGCTACACTGCGTGCTAATGATTTTTGCATAACTTAAATTAGAACCTTTTTAATTAATTCTCAATACTTTTATCCTTAGTTAAGAAAAAATTATTATTAGATTTTTGATTTAATATCATTTCTAATAAAGAAATTTTAATTTAGAAATGACTAATTTTTGGCTAAGAATTTTTAAAATGATTTCTCAAAGTTATTTTTGTTACATCCCTTACTCTGGTTTATGAGAATCGTCTTAGCGTGTTTAGTTTAGTTATATTAACGTCCCGTTCTGAAGCGACAAGAGGGCTATTTTGGGACGGATCTCGCAATTTTGAGCCTCGGTCAGATGACGAGGACGACAACTGAGCTGGCACCCCCTCTCCAAGCTTCCACACCACACCAACGGGAGGAAGCTTGCTCCCCTAAGTATGATTTAACGTGCCACAGTCCCAATACACGGCGGATCTTCAGTGGAACCTGAAACCGAGATTTTACCACTAGGCTACTGCGGCCTTCGTCTTAATATGAAAAAAATTCATTGAAAGCTGCAAGTTTAAATAAATACATGCGTTGGGATAAAGATATTATTTTTAGGTATTAATAAAACTATTTAAAATGAAATCGGTTCTTCTGGTTTTGTTTCGAAATGATTATTTTCGTTTCCCACAGTATTGATATGATCATCAAATGGCATGGAGACGTTAACGGACAGACAGACAAACAGAATTTCTTTGATAGAATTCAACCAAAATTTGCTAGATTCACAATTTGGTATTGAGATCTCATCCCACATTTTGATTCTTCTAGCTGTTTCGTTTTTTGAATTACAATTATAATATACACACGGACAGACATTTATCTTTTAGATGTAAACATTAATCTGTGTAGATGTAAACATTTATTTGTGTACATGGGTGGAAGAGGGGGATTCCGTGAGCTCTAAAACGTGGCGATTCCTCAAATTCTAGAGGTGAAACATTTTAGCAATTACAATGCTTTGTTTCTGTATATTATGAATTCGAGAAAGAAATAAAAAATGATTAATTTATAATATTATATCTACCCGTAAGTGGGAGGAGATGCATTTTTATGTAAATGCACTTGCTGAAGCTCTTTGAGAGTTTATATTCATTCAAACTTTCTACATTTCATTCTGAGTGGCTAACACAAGCATTAGAGCCGTTGTATTTGATATTCTTTAAAAATTTATGTTTCTTGAAGCTTTGCCCTAAGGCAGAGTTTTTTCTTTACGACCATAATTGTAATATGCAATAATGATGTGCAGAAAAATATTGGGGTTCTTAAATTTTGCGAGCCACTCCACAGATTTTAAAAGTAAAATCTGTCGAAAATCATTCCTTTTGCATTCATGAAAATTTTATTCCCTGAATGCAAAAAAAAAAAAAAAACATTCAAATTTACAATAATTTTTTTAACTAATTTTTTTTAATTTCCCATCAATTATTTATCCATTTTCTTTTATTATTCATTAAGAAACGTTTTATTTTTGTTTCAAATTTCATCCTGTGAAACATTTTTCCGCATTTGATAAATGATTCCCTATTTTGCGGGATAAAAAATCGTTATTCCCTATCGCTTGGGTCGCTTAATGTTCAGATTCAGAAGACACCATTTTAGTTAAACGCCTCATAGTGAAAAAAAGACAGACTTAATTGCGCATGCTCAAGCAAACGGAACTGGGACTAAGGGACTTTATAGTTCTCCAGAAGGGAAGTTTTCTGGGAAGACAGCGGATAGAGAAAATTCTCTGAAGTAACCTTGGTTTTTCCTAGCTTTTCGGTTCAGCTTAAAGTGTCAAAATTTAATTTTATTGATGGATTTGGATATTGTGTGCTAAATATTGCAGCTAAATAGATAAGTGAATAAATTTATGAACTTTAAAAAGATGGGGGTGCTGCAATCCCTATACACGAACCGCTCCTGGTGCCAACAACTTACAGTTAGATGTTACATGACATGGACAGTTTTTTTACTCCATTAGGGTAAATTTTTTTCCCTCCATCTGTAAAACAGCTGTACATGTGCAAAGATGCACATGTAAACAGAACATGTGAAAGAAGACAGTAAACAGAACATGTGAAAGAAGACAGTAAACAGAACATGTGCAAAGATGCTTAAAGAGAACGGGTTAAATGTCTATCACAACTTAAAGTTTAAAATTACTTTGTTAAGAGAACCATGAATATCAAATCATATACAAGGGATTTAATTAAAATTATATTACCGACGAACAGGCTCGTCACTGAACGCGGCTAGTGATACATATATTAAATGATGTAGTCAATTTTTCTTTAATTATGCCACTCAAATGTTCTTCTGTTTCATGTATTCAATCAGAAGCCATTATTTTGTCCATTCATTGTCGGTGAATATAAACTTTGTTTAAAAATAAACAAACAATAAATCATCTTTTTTTAAAGTTATGCTGAAATTTTTACCATCCTTTTAATAAAGATTGCAAAAATTGGAAATGTGGGTTTTAATAAGCAATTCTTACTATAACGTATACTTTGACTTTGCATTAAGATATCCGACTGGTTTAAAATCGTCGTGTTTGCTGAAATTATCAAAAAAAACTTTTTATGACTTAATTCTGTAGCCTGTATTACCAGATTTCTAAAACTGTCTCAATTTTTACTCTACGTGAATTACAAATGCAGTTACAGCTGTTTCATTACCGAACTGTAAACATTATTTTATGTTGCATAAAAACCTTAAATATGTTTTCTGAGAAATGATATTTTTGAGGAAATGATTTCTCAAAAAGCTATCCAAGTATTGATATGAAATTTACTGAGATTGTTTTCCGTAATATTCTTGATGTTTTACTCTAAAAACTAAGGACAATTTTAAAATCAAGTATTATTTTTAAGTGCTTAAATGTAAACGAAAAGCATTTTTTATGAAAAATTTACCAGTTTAGTAACTATATTCAGCTATATCTCAAAACTATTTTGAAGTACAAGAAATATTTTCGAGCATAACACAGATAACTGTCATAAAAATGTACTCCTACAAGGATTTATGTATATTTAGAATATGATTTTGTCTATGGCTGTTAGCGCAAGGCAAATATTTTAGTCATTTTTCTTCAAATTTCTCAGTTTTTTAAAAAATATTATTTTGAAAGCCAAATTTTACAATATTTTCATAGTTTTAAGACGTATGTAGTTGAAAAATAACATTAAAAATATATATAAGTTATTTTTTAAAAAAATGTCTCCGAACACAGTCGGATTTAAACGGTTTTCTGATATTGTGTTTTGTGGTTCATATGAAAACGCTTCAAGGTACCTTTGCAGAACTAAATTTTGTTTATCGTTTCGTTTTCTTAGTTATACGCATAAATACAATTTGTTACTAAGTTACTTTCAAAACTGATTCAGACTTTGAAATTTAGTGTTAGTAATTCTAATTTCAAAAGAGACTTGTTTCCTTTCATGCATATAATTAAAGGATCTTGCCGAAGAGTACGTCGAAACTTTGAGAAAATTCCATAGAAGAATTTTTATTTGTCGTATCTTGAATTCATTAAGTTTATAAAATCCAAACACAAAAATTTACTGGGTTTTTTCCAAACCCAAGTCGCTCTAGATCAGGACTGCACTATCATCCAGGTATTACACCATTCTCATTATGAAATAATAATCAAGGGTAAAATTTTCTCTATTTTTGAAAAACGAAAATGTTCTTTTTGAAGTTTAGTACTTTTCTAGTAAAAAGGACTAGTAGTCTTAAAATTTATGTATATGCGTTGGAGACAATAAGAATTTCTCATAACCTCCCTCTTCATTACTATTGTACATTATTCTTTATAATATAGCCTGATTTTCGATTTTTAAAATTTTAACGATGCGAATTAATGGAATTGCGTGAAAAATCTTGTTCGGAAGACCAGGATAGTTTTTCCGAAATGTTTTCCCAGATGATGAGGCACACTGATAATGGTACCAGCTGTGTTTTCCTGGAAGACACTGTCCATGCAAAGGGTTTCTAGAAGTGGAGATGCAATGAAAAAAAAGGGATGCAAATTCACTATCATTATAAAATCAAAGAATAATGTCTAATAAAAATTATTCATAGTAAATAAAATATACAGTGTTAAAATTAAAATCTTATCTAGAAGAAAGGGAACTTCATTAGGCTGAAGAATACATTTTCTTTCAGTATGAAGATTTTCCCGTTTAAAATTCTCTATGATGTCCTTTTTGGATGCAATATTAACATTTTTATCAAAAATAGCTAAAATGTTCTCTAAATGACTCTTCATTTAGTACCACAGATGATTACAAAACTTCTTCAAAGCAATTGACGAAAAGCCCTGATTTATGCTTTCATATTTCTTTAACTTTTTTAAAAACATTAAATCATTAAGTGCAGCACCAATTGCGGATGAACTCTCTAACCATGATTTAACATCTAATCATGATTTAACACTGTCACAAGAAACAAATGTTCTTCAGACCATTCACTTCAGACATTTTTAAAGACAATTGCTGTCTGAATAAAAATATTTTAAAGGAGTAAATGGCCTTTGCCATCCATCTAGCATGATGTAAAGCCCCCTGGAGGTCTGATTTTGATAGTCGAGTCTGAGTTCCTTCCATGCATAATTCAACGAGCTCCAGATCTCAAATTTTTATTTTTTCTTCAAATTCAAAATATTTATTTTTTCTAAAATTTTTATTTTTTCTAAAATTTTTATTTTTTCTTCAAATTTTTATTTTTTAGCGCATTAGAAAGATAATTCACATTACTCAATATTTCGCTCTCACTACATATTGCGTTCAAGTATTTATATCCGTCCATATAATTTTCTTTTTCCATATTATTCCATTTTTCTCTGATTTTTTTAAAGAAAGCAACATCTGGACTAGAAGTCACTTCGTTTAACTCATATTCGAAAACACTTCGTAGCACTAATTTATATATGTGATGCCTACATGGAAAATATGTCATCTCTCGATCTGCATACAGCTCTAGAAATGTAATAGCACCGTTGATACGACCGCTGTTCGAACTAGTTGTGTCAGAACAGAGAATTTGAGCTTTATCTTCCAATCCCTAATCTTTTAAAACATTCCAGACAGCCATAGCTTGCTCCTTCCCTGAAGAATTTTCTAATTTTGGCACTCCCAGCAATTTTTCTTCATCTTTATATGTAACAATAATAGGAAGTCTTTCACTTTTTAAACCTCTCACATTTAAAGCAGGTAGCAATTTACTATCCCAATGAACGCACACGAAACTAGGTTCGTTTTCTTTAAATAATTCTTTAATCCTAATAGCTTTCGTCTTACGAAAATCTTCCCGATATCTTTGGATCGTATTTCGATTAATTGCCAATTCATCTATATTATATCCTAAAGACTCAGCTACAGCTTTGAGAATAAAAACAGCTCTTCTCTGACTAATGTGGAATCGATCGAGTACAGCCATTATTTTTGGAGTTAAGAAACATTTCCTCCCACGTACAATTCCCATTCTTAATTCTATCTGCGCATTTATGTTTTCCTCAAGAGACGACTGGGTAATGTTTGATGAAGGCCCAGGTTGATCAGAAATATTTTCGGTACCTGACAATTCTTCTGATGAATCCATGAAATTGTCATCGATCTCCGAACTATGATGAGCATTAGCCCATCTGTTTTCTTGTTCTATGACTTTCAATAATACCCTTACTTCACACTTTGCTAGCCTCATATCGATTCCCATTAGACATCCTCTCCGTCCTGGTTCTCTTTGACTCAATAAAAATTTTCTGAGTTCTTCAATTTTTATGATTTCCAAGGCATTACCGTGAGCAATATCAAATAAATTATTTAAATCTGATATAAAGTTACGTTCACATTTTCTTCTTGCGTTTCTGGCCCACGGCAGGCACTTTTTTGAAGATTGCGCCAATAATTGTACATCTTCATGATCTTTTCTACACAATGAGGTGTCGCTCTTGTAGGAATCCTTGCTTTCTCCCAGAAAATGAGGCATTCGCGCACTACCAAGTCGGCACTTTCTTTCTCTTATGGATAATTTAACTTCATGTAAATTATAAAATAGCACCGATAGTACTTGCCGATTAGATGGAAGTTTGCATCCGGTAATTTGGTGACGTTCACTACCAATTAAATAAATATTTAGATCACCACTTCTCAAATTCGAAGCCATAATTGCACTAATAGTTGATCCGAGCAGCGACTAAAGTAGACTGAGAACGAGACGCCGGCGTAGGAAGGAACGAGACATGAACGAACAAGTCACGTGCTTGAACCCACACTCTTCCTACTTCTACCCCGATGCGTCACGTGTTCCCGACCTTTGATTTGAACAAATGAGGCTTCTAATTATTTCTAAAAACAAAAGGAACAAAAATGGAGGGCGTGCGATTTGAAATTAGAACTTCAAAAATAAGGGCCACCCTATTGCTCACACTAATTGAATTGCTTCTATCATTTTTTGTCTTTTTAGATATTCAATAACCTATAGGGCAGACCACTCGAGCTAGAGCTACGAAATTTGGCACAAATATACTTTGGAGGGTGGAAATATGGACCTAGGAGCCCTTTTTTTAAAATTTTAGTTAGAATTTTAATTAATTAAAAATTGAACAAGATTTTGGAATTTTCCAGCACAAAAATCATTTTTACGGCATCTCAAAGTGCAAAAATTACTTTTTCAATTATATCAATCAAGCTGCCATATGACTTTTCTCTAATTTTAATGAATTTGAAGAAATATTTTTTGGCATAATTTACAACAATACTTTTCATTGTTGCAACGCAATGTAAACATTTATTTGCGTGTTTCTCTATCATTTTTGAAAGCTAAAGTAATATCTTAATTTTTAATACTATGTTTTAATCAGCGTATTTTCATCGAGCTAACATGCGGCTGGAAGTAAAATGTACCGCGTCATTTTAAAGTTAAAATCAAATGCATATTGTGCAAGAGGAATAAGAGTGAAGTCGATGCCGACAATGTGCAATTTGATGTTGCATGACATAGCCAATCACTTGACTCTATTAGGCTGCTATTGATATTAGGCTGCTAATTGATACTATGTAGAATTAATTTCCATAGTGATATGTATGTAATCCTATGACCAAAAAATAAATGGCAAATTATAAAAAATCCACTTTCTTAGAAAACTGTATTTAAACTGAAATAAAATGCTAAAAAAATTATTCAGAATTAGGACCGGGAGATAATAATTTTAATCTTATCCCTTCGGAATATCCGCCACCGGTTATGACGCTTAGAAATGAAAGGAAGGATTTTAAAAACATTTTCCTTCCGACTTGATATCAACATCTGGCAAAAGTTACGGAATAAATATTACATAAGTAAAAGAAAATTCTCTATTATCTTGATTAAAATATTGCTAAAAAGCATCCTAATCCTGAACAAACTAAACCATGTCAAACAGAGGTAAGAACTTCTTAAAATAATTTTTTCGGTTCTAATTTAGTTTGGATGTTTGTTTCAATGAAACATAAATTTTACATTTATACTATCAATTTTTTCATTACTAATATAATAGCCCAGATCTCTCGGTCACGCTCTGACGTCACCAACAATAAAACTCGCGCCATAGCACTGTGAGACGTTAAACAGCTTTTATTTCATTGTTAGAGAATCTAAATTTCAATAATTTTAAACTTAATTCTAATTTCAAATTTAATAGCTCTAAAATAGTGAAATAAAATTTTCTATCGATTGTTGTAAAATTATCTCGCTATGATCAATAGTTCCCGAGAAATATTAAATTATATTAATCATATATTTCAAATTAATTTCCGTTTTTTAATAGAAAGTAGTAATTTACGTCAGTGGTATGTCATGCGCGTGATATAGTTGGACGCCACGATGCATCTGGTTATTTATTAGAATCGTGATGATATAATTTGATAATATTTTTTGGCAATGCTAAAATTTACACAAAGACATCTGAAGTACAAGGAAAATTGTTAAACAACGAAAAATACTTCATACTGAATGTTGGTTACCAAGAGGTGTACAAAGAAATATGTAAATAAAAAACATATTTCCAGTCATAAAACAAATCTTTATTTTATTTGTTTTCAATCAATGTTAAACATTTCTCTCGCATATATAACTATTTAAACACGTCAGATTTGACGGGAAACCTCTCAAATGAAGAGGCAATTTGCACCCGTCATACCATGATGGGTGATTTTCTAATTTATAAGAATAATAATAATTGCTAAATATTTTATTAATTTATCCTATTATTAAGAGGTAGCACAGATTTTTAAGATTTTGCATGAGAGAGGTTCCGGGTTAACATTTTTTCAGGCAGGGCTGCCACGACATGATATGGGCTCTAAGAGAACCACAGAATTTTGTTATTCGTAATCTTCATAAGACAGGTTGAAAGAGTATAATAACTGAAACTTTCAGCTTATCTTTTACATAATATTTATAAATTACTTTTATAAATATTTAAAGCGTTTTAATAAAGAAACTTGCTCTGAATTTTAATTTCAGAAAGTGTACAAATTAACGCTCTAACATATTATGTCATATAATATCGTCATGAGTTGTTTTAAATTGCAAAATTGTGAAGTTTTAAAATATAGGCACCGCAATTCATTTGTAGTGAATATTTATTTATGCACATTAACAATTAACATTAAGCTACGAGCATTAACAATTTATTGTCGATTATATGTAAATTTCAAAATCGAAATCTTCATTTATTATGTAGATAAATTCGAACAAAATCTTTTTTATAAAAATGTAACATTCTTCCTTTATTACTTTGTATAGACTTATAATGGGGAAAACGTCATGAGACGTAGGGAAAAACTCGAAATATTGTAAAATATATAGAGAGAGTTGGGGTAGATTGATACGCGGGAACATTGATTCAGTCCATAAATTTTGATGATTGGAATGGCTCAAAATGTACATATCCCCTCATATATATATACCACTCTAACCCTTCTCACAGGGTATATTTTTCGGCCATGTTTAGTGAAAAGTCAATTTACAAAAGAATAGAACCGCTAATCTTCTCGTCTAAGTAAATTTTACTTTTAAGTACTTGTTGTGTGATTTCTTTAACTAGTTTTTCTGCATAACATAACACCACTCCATGCCCCTGCAACTATAACCTTAAGGTTATTTAAACGTTTTTCTGCAGGGAATCTACTCCAAAGGTAGGAAAAAACATTTATTTTTCTGTATTATATTAAGTTTTGAGGTTGTCCAGCATTGTTTTTGCATGACCACTTGTTTTAAATAAAAACAGCTCTTGGGGCAGATTAATACAGTTGACTCCGGGGCACATTGATGCGCCTTTTCTGTGTGTATAAATGTGCCTTAACAGCAACTACTTTGCAAAATAGTCATCAGAAATGGGAAAAACGTAAAAATAAACTATCTAAGAGAAACACGCAATTAAGTATTTGTTTAAACAATGAAAACGGTTTGAATTTCATTGCAAAAATGAAAAGTACTGTTGTAAATTATGTTTAAAATATTTTTTTACGAATTTATTATAATCGGGAAAAAATATAGATAAACTTAATTAATACCATCGAAAAAATAATTTTTTGCATTTTCAGATGATGTGAAAATTATTTTTATGCTATATTGTTTTCGTAAGTTATCAAGGAAGAGAGCGAAAATGTCCCTTAATTTTAATTAATTAAAGTTTCCAAGTTAATTAATGTCCCTTAATTTTAATTTTTTAAAGTTTCTAGGTACACATTCCCTCCCTCCAAATTATTATTACACACACACATACATACATTCTCCTTTATTATTTATTGAGATAAGTTATTTTCTGAGGCCTTATTGTTCCATTTTTCTATTAAAATTGCTGATTTTTGTTTAAAAGCAAAGTTTGTTACTTTGTTAAACTTTTCAACCTTGATTTAGAATACAAAGTTTATTGATAAAACACATTTTGTTTTGATCCCACACCTATTAAACATCATTATTTTCTTATGTATCAATCTACCCCTACTATGGGCAGATTTATACAAATCCATTTTTAGGAAAAAGGTGTGATAAGTATTTTATTATGTCATTTAAGACCAAAACTCCACAGAAATCCTATATTAGATTAACAAACGTACAAATGTAGTGTATTAGTTCTAATTATTACCGTTGGTAAAATCATTTTTTAGCTTTATAAAAAAGTGTATCAATGTCCTCGCATTCTCCCCACTGCAGTGAAACCCTTAAGTGCTTAATAAATAGTCAAAGGCGTACAAACATGACTCGTGTATTTTAACAAATGATCCATTATCCCATGTATTGTTAGATTTTTTTCTGAACTAAAAGCTTGCATCCTAGTTAAATTTCTCTAAAATGACTATTAAAATGTCAACACCAACAGCGACAACAATTGTGACAATTACGACTTCGGTGCTATTTTGAGCTCATCATTTTAAAATGCTATAAAATTTTGAATTTCCGAAAACATGGAATTAAGCATAAAATCAGAATGAATACATAGTTTATTAGATGAAAAATAATCCTGATTAATGAATTTTATAAAAAAGTAATACATGTTTTATATTTTTATTTATAAAGAGCATATTTGTGGTAACCTTTGAGATAAAGGGTGATTTTTCATGAGGGGTATTGCTATTCTATTAATCAAATAATATTTTATGTTAATAATGCTGACATCTCAACGAATTTCTTTTTATTTTACTTCAAAACATCATCAAATATTTGCAACAAAGGAAAATTTGATTTGATTTTTAAATTCATCACACCTGAAAGCTATTAATACTGAAAAATACTCTGATCTAACCATGTTACAATGCATTTTTCGTAACCATTTTTTTCTGCTTGACTTTAAAATTTTCTACTGACGTGTTGAAAAATGGATGTGATGCTGAATAAGGTAGAGAAATGAAAACTGCAAATGGTATTACAAAACTGTGCTTATATGAATTAATCCTCTTACTGCGTATCCCGCGTATTGGACTGCGTATTGGAAGCAAATAAGTCTATTTTCTGCTGCATCCTGCGATTTTCACAGGCTAAAGTATTTACTTAGTACTTTTATAGCGTTGGATAATACTATGCTAATAAAGATTTGCATATAAATAACAACTCGCTTGGCTCAACGGTATTTGAACAAGTTTGCAAACGTTGAATCTAAATAGTGATTTTTTTTAAAAAATCCGCAATCTGAGGATTAACGATGCTCAGGAGCTGTTTATCAAAAAGCACTAATTGACTAGAACCCTATGTGTTCATAAACAAGTATATTCAGGATCGCATTAAATTTTATACAATGCAGTTTTATTCACAGTCGCGAAGAATTTTTTATATCAGAAAGAACACACGTAAAAACAGCTGAATAAAATTAACACCAAAACAGTATGGGAACGGATGCACATAAACAGTAAGGGAACGGTTGCACATAAACAGTAAGAATATTGCCCCCAATCTGCGGATTTATTAAATCAACGTCATGATGTGTGGCTACATGAGAACTATTTTGGATCAGCAAGAATTTTAGACCCTGGTTTCAGAGACGACGATAACCACAACTGAGCTAACACTCAACGCTCCAATCTACCTATTTTCATACGTGCTAAAGGGGAGTTGGAACCCAAGTCCGTTAACCCTAACCTGTTACTTCGATGTACCTTTCCTCAAAATCTGTTATAGATTCATATTTAAAATTTTTTATGCAAGTAAAGTACATCTTTCTCATTATACTAAAATGTTTTTTTTAATTCAAAAATTTATTTTTTACAACTTTTTTCTGTCAAAACAAAAAATGTTAAATTGGCCACTTCGATGTATCTTTTCTCAAAATCTGACATAGATACACGTTTGAACTTTTTAATAGAAGTAAAGTACACCTTCCTCATTACACTGAAATGAGCTTTTGGTTAATTTTTATTTTTTTATAAATTTACAAGATATTTCATTAGACATAGTGAAGTTTTACCCTATTTTGACACAAAAAAATTGTAAAAAATAAAGTTTTGAGTTTTTTTAAAAAAACACTCATTTCAGTATAATGAAAAATGTGCACTTTACATGTATAAAAAGTGTTAAACATGTATCTATAACAAAATTTGAGGAAAGATATATCGAAATGGTCAATTTCACATTTTTTGCTTTGACACAAAAAAATTTGCAAAAAAATAAATTTTTGAAATTTTTTTTCAAAAATCATTTAAGTATAATGAGGAATATGTACTTTACTTGTATAAAATATTTCAAACATGAATCTATAACAGATTTTGAGAAAAGGTACATCGAAGTAACAGTGTTAGGTTAATGGACTAAGGGTTCCAACTCCCCCAAATTGCACCACACAGTGGAATAGAGTTTCGAACCAGAGACCCTTCAGTCCACATCACGAAAGTGTGCCACTAGTGTCTTGAACGAAACATTCAGCCTAAATGGTATTATATAAAAATTAGTCTAAGCGGGAGTGATTGATAATGGAAAAACAGGCAATTTCCTGATGCACTAGAAACTTAAAAATCAATTGAGGAGAAAAAAAAAGCTTAAAACAAAATGATTTTCCCTAATGTCTATAATGCATGTGTAACCTTTGAGTATACCAAAAGAATGAATTTCTTATGAAATTAATAGTCGCTCAGTGTTTTCAAAATAAGTCTTTTTTTGCAGATTTCTACTTTGTGATCGTTTTGGTGGTCACTCTAGTGTCAGGAATTGCGGCTTCGTGTCAACGTTCCATCCTTTGTCCTTGTGGCACTGAAGGAAAAGTGCTCAACTACACGTAAGTTTTCATGAAATACGTCAGTCTTGCATATAAAACTTCAATGCAAAAAATGCTAAAGTCTAAACTCGATTTAAACATTTTTTTAATGAAAAAAACACAATCCATTTTGAAATCGGAAAAATGCATAATTATTTTTTTTAAAGTTTGCTAAATGTCACCTATCAAACTTTCAAATGCAGAAAGAAGGCCTTTTAATGGTCACATGTAAGAAAGAAGTATCATACACGGACTTTGAAAAGAAAAAATGCATTTTGAAATCAGAAAAATGCATAATTATTTTTTTAAAAGTTTGCTAACCGTCAGCTATTAAACTTTTAAATGCAGAAAAAAGGCTTTTTAATGCTCACATGTAAGAAAGAAGTATCATACACGCGCTTTCATAAGTTTCATAAGCAGTCCCACCTTTGAAAAAGGGTCTTCATCTCATATGGAAAAAGAAACAGGGGAAGACATCAGAAAAAATGTTATAATTATAAAGCAGCAATACTTTTCTCCTTTCAAAAACCTCATCATACGCTAAGGGCCGTTTTGTGATTCTTTGTAAAATAAGAAAATCCGAGTATATATTTTGAACTATAAACAGAACGCTAACGTAAAGGATACGTTTTCAACAGGGAATTCCCATACAAGCGAAAAATATATAAAATCATACTTTGAATATCGCTGACTTATACCACTTTACACCATTTCAAGAGCCGTCTTGAAGACGATCCACCTATCAATGCACAGCACTCGCTCGACGAGGCCGCTGATTGGTTAAAAATCAAGAAATTCGAAGCTCCAGAACTCGCTCAATTTTAGTCGCAGAAGAGTGGAACTTTTTCGTTTAAAATGTTAGAATGTCAAGAATATTTTACTAAATATTACTGATAGGACCGGGGGAACGTATAAAAAGTTAGAATTCGTATTTTTTTTCAGAAACATATTTAGTGACTCAAAAAGCATATATTATAATTTTCCCCTTCATTTAAAGCATTTTTCCAACTGGAACTATATGTCTATCTCTAACGGTTTAGAAATTAGCTATTGATCGCGATAACTGTGGACACCCTGTATATATATATATATATATATATTGCGTGGTTAGCAAACATTTAAATCATAAAAATTTAAACAATTACTGAAGAATCCGTCTGTAAATTTCTCCTGCACACATATTTTGTATTTTTATTTCAGTCAATGCCTTGATGACACTTCTGATGAAAGATCCGCATGCGAAAGATGGGCCAGCTGCGAGACGTGCAAATCTAATACTACTTACTGCTTGACTTGTCATCCGGGTCGCTCTGGGCCTACTTGTTCAGAAGGTAAAAATCTACGTAACTATATAATTTCAAATTGACCTCTACATTCAATTGAATAACGTTTTTAGAACAAATTTAAACAATATAAACAAAACGTGTGAGGCATGTGAAAATATTTCATTTTCCTACAAAAATTGTGCAATGTACTTAAATTTCACTTTTTCTTTAGAGTAAGGTTACGTCATTGTCCGAAGTAAAGTTAGTTCAAAGAATAATTTGCTTCTCAAAATTAATATCAAAAGAGAGAACTGTGATCGTTTGAACTGTCTTATTTACTAAGTAAAGAAACATCGAATAATTAACGTGTAACATTTTTAAAATGTCTTATGAATTAGTGAAGTGGTCAACAGCCACAACCCTGTGGTATGCGGCAGGATAATCGGTCCTCGGTTAGAGAAGTAATTACGAACATTATAGATTCTATCTCGTTGGGAACAGTCTGACGTCTAGAAATGGCTTTCCAAAGCTTTTGGACCTAACGCAAGGGTTCGTGCAAATGGTCCAGAAATATTTTCAGCAGTCAAATGAAACCTAAATGTTACAAAACATTTCTTCTTAGAACGAAGAATTTTCCTGTCGAATGAATTGTGTCTTTCGATGAGAAATCCAAGAGAGATTTAGATTAATTATATTTTTGTGTGAGTATTGCTTTAGGAATAACCAAATATACTAAAGATGAGGACAGTGAAAAATCTTTAAGGTCCCACACAAACAAAAATAGGTTAAATAGGCCGTCATCCCAAAACTCACCGTGTATTGAGCAATTCAAATGAATCGGTATGAATCGGCTAGTCCAGCTAGATTTTCAACTGGTACAAGATCCGGAATGCAGAACCGCAATACCCGGCTCAGCCTCCAGGCCTCTACACATTAGCGATCCAACTGGCCGAAATGGTCCTGCGCCTATCCAAAACTCGCCATGCGTGGGAAAATCTCAAATTTATCTGCTGGCTCCACTAGATTGTTGTCAGGTATAAATTCCGCAACACAGAGCACCGATCCGAGGGCTAGTCTTTCTATGAGTGAAGAATGCCACGCCAGTGGCGAATCCAGGTGGGGGGGGCTGTCGGGCTACAGCCCACCCCCAGAGCCAAGCCAGAATTCTTGATTTTATTTAACATTATTACAACCTGTTTTTTCTTAATTTATCTCTTTTAAAAAATAATAAAATCGTTTCAACATTACTTTCTGGCTTGACTGGCTCGAAAATTTTCCTACTTTTGTAGTCATTCCACTTGTACTTGTAGCTTTGGCATGGTCGAAGACATTTTTTGGCTGGTTATTTCATTGTAATTTTTATTAAATTATCGAAAGTATTGTATTGTTTTTTATGATTCTTATTGTCAGGTGAGTAAAGTCTGTAAAGTTAAAGAGTTTTGGTTTACTTTAGCCTTCAGATTTTACCTTCATCACGACAATACAAAATTTTTATGACCTCGGCCCCCCCCCCCCCAGACCCGAATCCTAGATTCGCTACTGTGCCACGCCATGGGTGCTTATCTCCGATTCAAGCACCTCTCAGTGTAACATTAAATGTCAATGAAGCAGCATCAGTATTACATCACTAGTGGTAAAGGAAGTAGTCGTTTTGATTTAATATGGCTTGTTATAACTATCCATGTTAAATACAAAGTATTCTCTCTAATAGTTCCCCAATAACTAATTTCTTAACAGTTCGAGATAGGTTGTTCACAAATGCAACGTTTCTTTTGGAGATCTTTTGAGAATGAAGATGGTTCAAACTTTGGACCATCTGACTATGTATGTGTCTGCCTATGTAATAGCTGTTATCTCTTTCCAGATCAAAAGCGTTTTCGTCAAGTTAGAACTAAAATTTTGAAGCTTTCTTAATGAAATAATTTAACAATTTTAAGGATAGTAGTAATTATAATTATTATTATAACGTTGCTCTTGTCAGCATCATTTATTATCTATGTGACATGTCGAAATAATTTTTGTTTCCAATGCTTTTATGATAATTATCAATCTGGCACTTGTATGCAATTAATGAATGTAGGAAAAATTTTAAAAAATTTACAAATGAAAACCTTGCATGAAATTTTTCTGTCATGAAGAAACTATATTTAATATTTACAACCATTAAAGATTTTTTTTATATTCATGTCTATGAACCCTGTCTAAAAAATAAATTTTAACTGTAATTCAAAAAAAAACCATATGAATAAACAGCTATTGTTGATATTTTAATTAAAAATATTTTTGATTTGCTTATTTAATTTGATAATATGAATTTCAAAAATTATTTTGAAAATAAAAAAAGAACAAATTCAGTATCGAACCCTGATAACACGGGTGGTGGATTAGTTCTCTTTCATCCAGTGTATCCCTACTATGAATGGCGATAACTTAATCTATACTTATAAAAGTCATTGTTTTCGTGTGTGTGTGTGATGTCCAGACGAATCTATCGCACTTACAGCCATGAAATTTGACACACAGGTAGTCGTAATGGTGACTCAATGCACCTCGAAGCCGAAATTTTAAAATTTAATCTAGAAAATTTTTTATTTAAAGTTTTGTGTTGTTTTGGGTCATTTTTGGCACGTTTACGGCTGTAGTATCTTTTTTTAATAATCGTTGGAAAACAATCAATGCACCATCGGATAAAACAAACAATCTTCGTTCTAATGAAGTTTGTTTTGAGTTTACAACGCAATTTACTGAATTTTCTGAAATTTTTAAATGATAGTCACTTTTATGGTAATTTTTTATGAGGATTTTTTTCAAATTCTGGCATCTGACGTTCTAACAGCTCTATAATTTTCATTTTTTTTCAGCTTATAACTCGAACGTTTCTGTCGGATTTAAAACAAGAACCATTAAAATACCTTTCTCCGTTTCTTAAAAAAATTATTGTTCCTTGATCAGTTCAAAAAATTTTTTTGCAAGCCAGCTTTCTCAGCGAGACATTCTCCGGAACAAGTTAACTTTCCCATCATGCATTGTTACAATCTCATTGCCTGTGCGTGACCTTCGTCGCGGCAGGTGACGTCATATACTATCGCGTTCTCCTCGGAGAAGATACATTAACTGAATGAATTCGATAATTATTTTCGGCAGTGTCTTAAAATGTTTCTTTGTCTCGCACTTTATCTCGCCTTTTTTTTTATTTTGTTTTCAAAACTTTTTCATGTCATTTGTGTGCGGGTTTTTTCATTTTGTTGAAGTCAAGATAGCACGGGCAATGCCGTGCGCGTATTGCTAGTAGTATATAAAATGTGCGGAAAGTTTGCAGGCTATTTTCGCAGAATTGGCTATCTGTTGCACTTTCATTTTTTAATGGATGAACACCCTTAAGGTACTTTATTAATACACCAAATATCATCCCCTGATGAATTTCAAAAGTCATCCCTTCCCACTGTAAAACTGACCGAATTATGAGGCTTTGAATATCAATATTTTAGACCGTTTCAATAGCCGCCTATTTCTGCCAATTTGTTCTCTTTTTTAAATATAAATGCCAATTGCGACCGTAGCTTTGTATTTAGGTTATTCTTAAGTTATACACGATATTAAAATGCTGGTTTCAGGATTAAAAAAATAAAGAAAGTAAAATATTGTTATTCTAGTTATAAAGTGGGAGGGTCATTGATCTTAAACTCAGCAGTAAATACAGAGAAGTTGAAATTAAGTCTGCTCAAAACATTGATATATAGTATTGCAATAATATAAAAGTTTAAAATCATAGCTAGCAAAAAAGTTCAAACTCAGAATAAATTTTAGATGTTCTAAAATCGGTTCCCTTTCTATCCTTTCTTACTTTACAAAAACATATGACAAACTTGCCCACATTGGGAGCAATTATTTAGACAAATAATAATTTAAACATTGTACACGTTTTTACTAGTTTAAATAATTACCTAAATATACTTAGGACACCTTATATAGTACACAAGATGTCCCCAAAAAGTGGAAGAAGCGGTTATTTCCTTGGATATTGATCCTAGACATATATTATCAATTACAAAGTTTCCTCAGAAAAGATGAGCATTTGTATAAAACACTTTGGCTTCTAAAGGGCAACCCCCGTAGTGTAAAAATGTCAATCAACAAAATGTTTCTCTTATATTCATATACTCACTTACGAAATTGCACGCTTCTATCTGCAAAACTTAGAGACATAAAAGGACAAATTTATTGACTTAGATCACTTTTACATGCATCTGACTGCTGTTTGATCCAGTCTTTTGATGAATATTTGCATATTTCTTTAAGTTAGAGCGGAATTAGGAAATAAGAATGTATTTGTTAACTCTTGTCAAATCTAAAAAATATTCATATAATACATTATTTGAAGTATTTAAAAAAATAGTTCATCTTGAAAAGCTTCGAAAAATGTGCAAAGCAGTGACGGTTCATCTGCTCAGAAACAAGCAGTACTATAAAAATATTACAAGAATACAATTGAAATAAATGTTCTTATCTTTAAACAGCCCAAAATTAGAGTTGTAATTATCTGAATTGTATTTTAGAAAATTATCGTCGTGTTTTTTTTCGGTTAATAACTTCTAACAACGAAAACAAATACGAAATAACCAGCCAAGTTCCATTGAGGCAACGTGAAAGTGAGTCTGAAACGTAAAATCAGCCAATGAAAGAGAAATCAAAGACAAACAAATCATAATCTAAACTCTCGTATACTTTTCAAACATTAGTCATTTCCCTTCCGCCTGCGTTGATAAAAAGTTCGAACCGACTGTAACTCAGAATGCAATGACTATCAGAAGGTTTTTCATTGTAGATTATAGTGATAGTAAAATATTGAGGTGAAGATTCATATTCAAAAAAGATACGTACGTATTAAAACTTCGCAATATTTATTTTTTTTTATCAAACTCGAGCAATGCAAGTTCCGCGTGCGGAGAATAGCTTGCGCATGCGCAGAGATTGCTTCCAATACGCAAGTAAAACGAGACGCCCTAAATGTTTGCTTAATTACAAAATCTCGCCGCCAGAATTGGTTTTTGGCAAACTGCCAAGTTTTCGGAGTATTCCTTCTTTGCATAGGCATTTACGCATGCGTATGGAGTTGAACAAGTATGCTATTATACAGACCGACAGACACTCAGCCCGTTGACGAATCTGGCCCAAAATTTTATACGGACCTGCATTCATGACGATAAAACAGTGTACCGAATTTTATCCATCCAGCTATTCAAGTTTTTGAGTTATAGTGTTAGCATGACTTCGGACATACAGACAGACAGACTTCCCGTTGACGGATTTTGTCCAAAATTTGATAGAAACCTGCAAATCATGTGTAAAGATCACATACCAAATTTCAGCCCCGTAGCTCTAATAGTTTTCGAGTTATCGTGTTCACAGACAGACAGACACACACACACACAGACAGACAGACATAATTCCAAAATTGTGTTTTTCGGACTCAGGGAGGTCTAAAACGTGGAGATTCGTCGAAATCTCGAGTTCAAATTTTTTGACGATTTCAATACTTTCTCTTTGTATACTTCGTATACGAGAAAGTAAAAAGGGCATTAGTTGGCCAAGTAGGAGCATCAAAAAATCTAGTTCTGGCAGAGTTCAAAGACAGAAAGGATAGCTATTGCCCTTCGTCTATCATATCACTAAGTTATGAGCTTTGTTGTGAAAATTCGAGATGGAATTTTTAAGAAAACCTTTATATCTTCCCGAATATTTGTGCTGTGTTTATGAAATTGCATGTAAATATTATGCACATCAAACATAACCATTGATAAAAGTTACATCTCGTTATCAGCTTCCTGTGGAACAGGATCGGTCAAACTCCATTTTCACCTTCATCCCTTTCTGGTTGCCCTTGTGACCGAATCTTCACTGTAATATGTGAATGACACTCTATTGAATGTCACACGATTCTACTGAACTGATTTCGAACCACAGTTTTCGTATTAATTGCAAATTTCTCGCATTTTACGAAATGGACCTTAATTTTTACACACCAGTATAATATGCACAACACTGAGAGAAAATAATTTAATATTCTTTTTCAGTATTAGGCTATTTTCCTGATATGCCTTAAATTTTCATTTTTCAAGTTGTCCTTTTATTCTTTATCAAGTCGATAGTTACATCTAACTTCCAATGAAACTGATTAACAGTTTGCGCCGTTGGCAATTTTTTTCAATCCATGATGTTTGGATGATGAGCCATTAGATAAATATTTGCAATTCGCAGTTTTTCTATGTTAACAAATTTGCATTTATGTAATTAACATTTTCATACAAATTTGTGAGGACCCCTTTAAATTTAAAAATTAATATACTGTGCAAATTTTGCAAATAGAATCATGAAACTTAGTTTATAAATAAACGAGTGTAAGAGGAACATTTTGCTCATTGACATTTTTACTCTTACTCATTACAAGAATGTATAAAAATTTATTTATTTTATTTTTTTATTTTCAATTTCCGTAGAAGCCGAAGTGTTTTCACACAAATTCCCACCTTTCTTTTCATGGAACTTCATAATTGAAAGTATATGTTCTAGATGCAGTATTTAAGAACATAATTGCCTGTACTTTTTGGGAGACACCTTGTATAACAATTCATGACTTAAGTAGTGCTACCTTTTTAATTCAAAAACAATTCTTTACAAAAATAACCATATAAAACTTTCAGAACATAGAGGAAGCATGATTAACACAACATAAGTATTTCACAGATTATGAAAGGCAGTTAGTTTTCAAATATGCTACATTGCCTGCCAAAATAGCACATGTATACTATTACGATATTGTAGAATTTTGAGAATATTGTTCAATATTTTACAATATTTTTGTTCATCTAGGGATATATATGGAAATATAAAATCATTTTTAGTTATATATTTCGAAGCTCTAGAATTACATCTCTGTCAGGAGTGAAAAGACGATCTTTTTTCTTTACATCCTAACTTTAGGTCTAACTGCAAATTGTCCTGATCCTGGTTCTATTCAGTTTGGTTACCGTCGTTTGAGAAGAAATACTCCGCCCCGATATTCTCGGGCCTACAGTACTGGACAATCTTTCCATTATTATTGTAATCGAGGTTACGAATTGAGAGGAAATAATGTGCTTCATTGTTTGCCTTCAGGGAAGTGGTCAAGCAACCTACCTAAGTGTCAAAGCACGCAAACAGGTAAGACTTAATATTTCATGTGACAAATTTTAGAAGATTTCTTATAGCATATTTCATTCATTGCAAAAAGAAAAATGACAGAATTCGAATGAAACTGCAATTAACTGAGAAATTTCAAATGATTTACAGTTATGAATCAGGATTATTTAAAAGATTATGTCCTTACTTTCCATAATAATCAGTTGATCATACTTAGAAATTGTGGAAGTTTGAAATGGATACACATATATGATGTTTTACAAGTAACCTAAGGACTAGTATATGTAAAATTTGGTCAAGCAACCTACCTCGGTGCCAAAGAACAGAAAAAGGTAGGATTTAATATTTTAGGTGACAATTTTATTGCATATTTCCCATAGCATATTCCATTCATTGTGAAAGAAGAAAAACAACACAATTCAAATGAAACCGCAACTAACTGAGAAATTTCAAATGATTTACAATTACGAATCAAGATTATTTAAAGATTATGTCCTTACGTTCCAGGATAATCAGTTTATCATATTTGAAAATTGTGCAAATTTGGAATATTTTGCAAGTAACCTAAGGAGTAATATACGTAAAATTTTTCAAGTATTGCTTGAATTCTTCAAGCGACGCAACTTACTATGACTTCCAGCCATTTTGAAAGAAGAAATTATCTGATATATGTTTAGTATTTAAACTCCCTATCTCGAATTTGTTATAAAAGTTAAATGGTAACAACTGTTCATTCCGAGGAGTATCCAAAGGTATAGATGTAGGAATGCCCATTACCCAATTTAAACCCTTATCTATATCCTAAGTAAATCTTATTGTTCCATAAAAATATATATAAATGGATAGCTACAACTTTTTTAGCTCATATATGTATAATAATTACACGTGTTAGCATAAAATAGAGCTAAATAAAGAATATGAATTTATTTAAATATTTTCAGACTCTATCCCAAAAAAAGACTACTAATACCTTTAATTCTTGAAGCCTGAGCGTTCGTGTGGCGCGGAAGTTTAGAGAGGGGGTGCCAGCTCAGGTGTCGCCCTCGCCATCTGATCGCGGTTCAAAATTAGTCCGTCCGTAAATAGCCCTCATGTTGCTTCAAAACGGGTCGTTAATTTAACCTAGCCTAACCTTGAAGCCTGCGTATTCTATTTTTTTTATATTGAACTCTAACAGCGTGCAGTCCTTTAAAACTCTCAATTTAAATGTAAAATTATTTCTTTTTTGGTATGTCTGATTTTCTAAAAAAGAAACTATTATTATTCTTGAGGGTTGGGGAGCAGAACGAGCAGGGGGGAGGGTGCAACCCCTTATTACAAAATAATAATCAAATCAAACAAAAAATATTTTTTATTAAAATTAACCATTTTTAATTTTTCAGTTTATTTTTATAATATATAAATATATCTTAAAAGATTTCGAGGATTTGTTCCCCTATTTTTTCGTTTGTCCAACAATTAGCTTTCGCAGAGGGTTGACGCCACAAAATCTAGATTTAATGTGACATATCAGTTCCCAAGGCTGATAGGCATTTGATTGTCGGAATTCCAATTCTAGGTTGTCTTTTTCCATATTGTAATAGTCTTTTGAATTTCATTTGTATGATTATTGATAAGGTAATTTGATTTTAATTTTAATTTTTAGATTAATATTTGCATATATCGAAAATATAACACATGTTTTGATTAATTGAAGTATTTAACTATATATATATGTGATATTTTAATTTTTTTAACTTCTTTAATTCTTAAATAATCTTTTAACGACACCTCATTTTAATTACTTATACTTCTATCGTAATAAGCGCACTACAACTTTCTTTTCGAGTCACGAGTCGTTCCAGGAAAATTCCCTTCTCTGGGTACTTAAGCGTTCTGCGCATTCCTATCTGCCTTTTTTCACTCTGGCATGTGAACGAATAACAACGGCGCGCCGGCTTGCGCGTTAACTCTGATTTTCTGGTCATGGAGCTACGTAAGAACTGAATCCTTTACCCATAAAGAAATATCCTCAATGACTGAATAAAAGAACTCAACAAGCCTCTTCTCCTTGACTCATCCAGTCGACATTTCACCTTTAATCAAGATGTTACATATATGTATGTAGGAATTGTGTTTTTCCCTGCCTAACTTTCTCTTAAAATTTAATTACTTCAGTTCTAGTTTTATCCTTTCTATAATATTTTTACCACACTGCCGAACAAGATCATTTGAATAAACGCTAAGTCATCAGAAAAATATCGGCAGACAAGATCACGCACTCTCTCCGTGCTAATCACATGATGCGTAGATGTAGCTCTCCGTTAAAACCGAGTGCAATGTTTTAATACGGGGAGATGGCTTATTGAAATCGAGAAGAACAGACAAGCGGTAGATCGAGCGGAGCGTAACGAGCTACGGGGATCTCTTCTCTGATAGCACGGTGGCGATGACTAATAATCTTTTAAACGTATTGTGAGTTAATATTTCTCTAAATAACTTGTGATGATCGTTGCCCTCTTTTTAAGGGTGTTGTTGGTTCTTTTAATGGATCACCAGAGATGTGATAACAAACAGTTTATTTAGATGACAACACAGAAGACTAGACAAACACTGAGTACGGACAGAATAGCAAAATAGAAATAATTGTTGCGGCCCTTCACGGCCAGCAACAACACAGACAGAAAGATACGTCTGGACCCTACGTCAAAACGAAATAAGCGTTGGGATTCCGGCCTCACTCGCCGATGCTTTCCGAAAAGTCCCTCCGCCTTCGAGTTCGCAACTCGACTCATTCAAAACAATCTCCAACCCTCGGGGGAGGAGAGCGCCCTCCATCGGCGAATGCGATTTGAGAATCCCAACACTACATAACTAATAATGTCTAAACCATATATATCTCTCTTGTCAAATATGTAAATAGTCATCTGTGTAAATACCTTTCTCATATTATGTTTTATAAATAAATAATTTAGTCTTAACTACTGTTTCTCCTCCTTTATCTTTGGTGCATTTTCCCCTAGAGTGTTCCTTAGATGAAGTATTTTTACCTGTAGGCGGGTTTGGGATTTAACTACTCACACCTCCCTATATGTATATATATAGCACTGAGTTTTTTGCTAAAAGAAACACTTTTCAGTTCAATATAAACAAGCTACCTTTTCAGAATAGAAACACCAGTCGTCAAATTTATAGAAATATTGTCTTAAATTATATTCATAGAAGCAATATTTTAGTCACAGACAGATTAAAATAGCAATCATATAATGATACATTTCTTGAAAATGCTATGCGATATGGGTATCCTATAAATTTCATGTACGCTTATGTTAATAAGAAATATTTAACACTATTAAACTAATAGTCTTTTAGATTTATTTTTAATGTGATCATATATAATGGAATTCACAAAGATATTAGTAATTCACTTCATAGATAGATGGTGCCACTAGATTAAGAATAAGATTGCATCATATATTCATTTTTTATTTTTCTGTAAATTTCCAGAGTAATATATATTAATATAAAAGGTTAAATTTGAATTTATAGTTAATTTTTAAAGTGGTTTATTATAGTATTAAAAGCCTAATTTAGAAATAATATTTTCACTTTAAATGCGGAACTGTCTTTAGGATTATCCTGAAGTCATAATAATATCTAAGAATATTGAATTGGTATGCTTTAAGTTATATAATTTCTCATTTCTGATCTTGAAAGATTTTGGAGATTTATTCCCCTATTTTTTCGTTTCTCCAACAATTGGCTTTCGCAGAAGGTTGGTGCCACAAATCTAGATTAATGCGACAAATATCGGTTCCCAAAACTGATTGGCATTTGATTTTTGGAATTCCAATTCTAGGTGGTCTTTTTCATAGTAGTAATAGTCTATAACCAAACTATCTTTTGTATTTAATTTGTATGATTATTGATAAGGTAATTTGATAATATATATATAATAAAAACTACTTGAAAGTCAATTTTAAGTACGTTTAATGATTACCTGGAAGGTATGTAAGAAAAACTCTCGGTATATTCAAATAAACAGAAAATAGATTTTATATGACAAACTTTAACAGAGAGTGAAAGAAAAATCTTGCTCGAGCAAAACATTCACCAACAAATAGATTCAACCAATATTTTGAAGTTCAGGAACAGCATAGAATCCTCTTCTGCTCCTCACTTGTTGGGTTATTTCCATGACTTGAGTGTCTGCTGCGTGGAAATGATGTTCACCCACTTTCTCTAATACTGAGAATTTTTCCAGGGAAGAATTCTTCCTCATAACGGGAAACTATAGTTCCATCGACTTCTATGGAACAGTCCTGAAATACATATTTGAGCGATGTTCGACGTTTCTTAACCACTGTTGATTCAACTCTATTAGCCTTTTGGATTTTAATCGTCATGAATTTTCCCATGGCAACATCAGAATCATCTTCCGTCA
>BGPR01000105.1:1414631-1495627 GCA_013235015.1 Araneus ventricosus | reverse complement strand
TTTGTACCTGAACAAATAGATTTGGAAGGACAAAATTTAGGTCCCTAAATTCTAATCCAACAACAGAAAACGAAATAATCTGGCAAACATATCATCTGTCTTCATTATGGAGATATCATAGCAATCAAAAACAGTGAATTTACCAAGAACGCAAGAGGCTTTCATTTGAATTCTAACTGGCCCAGAATTCCATTAAATGTAATTGTTCTCGTCCTTTTTTTCGGGGTGAATCGAAGATTTGCTGTTGTTGGAATTACAAGGATCACCTGGGTAACAGTCCACACTAAAAATATTCAAAAAATAACCTGTGATCATCTATCTTATTGTCAGAGAAGTGTCCAATGAAATTTGAGAACGAATTAAATTATGAACTGTAAATGATATATCTATATTATAAAATCTATATACTCATTTAGATTATTAACGGTACAGAAAACTGAAGAATCGTGATATACGGATATTTTTTCAATCCTGTAGTTTGGTATTATAGAGTATTTAAACATCTCTGTACGAATACTGAGCAGTAAAAACATTTTATAAATCGGAAAAAGAAATTCATTACTCAAGTAATGTATCTAATCTCTAAAATCAGTTCTCTTTAATTTAACGTGTTGACAAATCACTGAGAGCAGATTCTAGGCTTAATTTGATTACAAAATTTGCGGGATATGTGACTAAATGTTAAAGAGTACCTCTCTACCTTGTATTTTCCATTCTTGATGATCATAAAAGAGGTTGGCCTTTTACGATTGTAGCGAAGCAGCACTACTTGCCGTGAAACTAAACTGATTAAAATGTAGCTATTATAATAATATTAAAAAATTTTCTGTAATGAATTTATATTGAATTTATTCTAATAAGTAAATTCACAACGTTGAAGAAGGAGACAATGGTCAACTAACACATCATGTAAGTGTTTCTTCTGTATTTCAACAAAAATTAAAATGTACCTTCAAAAAATATACTTTTGAAACTATTTAGTTTGAAAAAAAGAATAATATGCCATCTAAAATATCCTAACAAGGAACGTATTATCAAACAACCTTTCCTTTCGTGTGAGACTCCAAGAACATAGGGATGGATGCACGGAGAATCTGAGGATGTAGTAAGTAGAACATGGTTTGTAGGTAGTCTCAACAACTACAACTTTCCCTTTATCTCCCAAGTCGATAAGACGATTACTGATAAGAGGCACTTTAAGCAGTCTATCTTTGTTTAGGATATGGGTTAAATCATTCTTGAATTCTTGGGATCAAACGGATCATTGGGGCGTGATCCCTTATGAGCTAATGATTTCTCAGCTGAACGACATTTTCTCTGGGATAAATAATCTGTTCAAGTATATGCGTAATAAGAAGAACGTTTTAGCTTCTGAGTTTTCTAATTCATCATTAAATGCATTACTTAAAAATAGTAATTAAAAAAAGATATAGAATATGGGTAAACACGGGTGCCAATGTGAAATGATTGGTAAACTGCAGTCCATGAATGGATCGGTTTTTTCCTTCTATAAAAATCAAATTTCACCGCTGGTAGTTATCTGCAACTGTTGTGGGTCATTTATCCCATTGAATATTGCCATATTCTGAAGCACAAATGCAAATATTAATCATTGCAAAATTCTAGCACATAAAATATAACCCTGAAAAGTTTAAATATTTAATAAAATGTAGATTTTCTCAACATCAAATAAAAAAAATTGTTATGGCAATCTCTATTAATAAATAAAAAAGCCATTTACCTTTCATTCGACGTCTAAAATGCAAAAGAATTCAATTTGAACATTGGTTTGATACTGTCTAATCAGAAATAAACGAAAGAAAATACTCATCTTACCGTCAACCTAATAATCTGACTAGTCACTTTTATTTACCTATACACTTCATGATGTCCCCTACCAGTGGAAATTAGTCCACAACCATTAGATCATTTATTATCAGAGGAAAAATAAACAAAAGAAAAAATATAAAAAGACATGTAAAAAACAAAAAGGAAATGTATCTTGGACAAGAGAAGACTAATCAGTTGGATCAAAGTCAATGATCTGACTGTCTGGCGGAAATTCCATGAGATCAGCTTTCAACGGCTATCTCGTATTATTACTCATTAGTTAGAAAAATATCTCAACATTTTCTGATAGGAGATTATGTTTCTTGTTCTTATTTTTCGTATGTACTATGGTATTTTAGGTTCATTTAACAATAAAATGGCGAGAATGTTTGGAAACAATGTATACAATTCCTAAGAGCAATAGTTAACTGTGTGTGCTGGGTTGCCAAGCATAGTACATTATATAAGTATTTGCTGAAGTAAAAGGTTGTGGAATTTTCTTTAGGTGTTGAAAACTGCTAGATGTCCTTGATTTCAGACAACATTTTCTTTAAGGAACAAAAGCGCCAAGTATTAAAACAGTCAATTAAAAAATTAAATCTATATAATATCTGTCTCAATTCTGAAGTTTTATATATCGATAAATCATATCAAAACAAATCCCTACGCTTCAAGGGAAAAGATTTGCTGATCTATTTTCTTAATTATACTGAAAGAACTCTAATGGCAACTGAAACGTAAAAAAGGTTTTCCTTTATTAAATTCTGACTAAGATCAGTTTGGGAACTTTAAAAAAATGTTTTGTTAAACGCCATGGGATAAATTGCTTAATAAGCCTGAATCTTTTTTCAATGGATAAAGCTGCTGAAATTACATGGCGATGTGTCGAAATATTTTACTCGTATCAAAGTTTATCGAATGCGAATTTCATTCCTTAAAAAAATGCATATCATTCATAATTTCTGGAATAAATCATACATCAAGGTTTCTTCCCTGGATTATAATAATTTTAAACGTAGAGAATTTTATGTTTCATTTTAGTAGTTTGTTCACGAATCTTGGCTAACTCCATGATTTCCAGTGAAAATAATCTAATACGCCACTTTGAACATGATATTAAAATCCTGCAAGGGAAAGTGTAAATACAAATTTTGGAGTTTCCATGTTGTATCTGAAATATATTCAAACAGGATAATTTTTTTATTGAAATTAGATTCATGGAAATATCTATATTAATTCTCTTTTAGAAGAATAAACAGTCATTAAACTGAGAAGTATGAATTTCATAAAAACTGCACAGTCACTAAATGATAGCAGGTACCCAACTGATAATACGATATTTAACTAGACTAATCTGTCGTACAGTTAAAAGAAAGAAACAGGGAAAAGAATCAAATATCCTTTTTTTGTAAGAATTTTATCCGCTGCTTTTGCGTAGGGATTGATAGTTTTCATTAATCTACTAATGAAAACCATATCTGGCGTTGAGACTTTCATCCAGAGAATAAAACGACCAGGAAAAGGAAATTTTGAAAGTCAACAAACTATTGAAGCCAATGGAACGTCTGATTCTTGGCATGTTCCTTTGTGCTGTAGCTGACCGTACGCACGGTGTCCGTTCCACGAATTACTACCGCAATCATCAAGGCCTTGTGAATATATTTATTCACCCTCCTTACCAACGGTTTGACGAGACGGTAAATTATGGTTATAGAATTGCCTGCCTCGGGTGAGCAATACGCAACTGAAACGTAGCATCAAAAAAAAAACTTATTTAACATAGCAAACAAATCAATATTTTTCTTTTCTAGATAAGAATAAATATAACACATACTAAGAAATCTATACGTCGTTTATCTTTTATGATAGCTGCTATTGATATAATACCATGTGGACTTCAAAGAGCTTTCATCGCCAATTCAGTGCTCTAGGGAAATCTTAATGTTAGAGAATGTTTCACAAATTCTTCTGGATAAATAATAAGGATACAGTTAATTTTCTCTAGTAATATTCGTATTATATATTTTTCAGTAAGCATTATAGTCTCACAAAATCAGAGAAGAATCAATTTTCCTTTATTCTCAGACGAAAAGTTGGATGCATCATTACAAAGTAGTACAATGAGTGGGTATTAAAAAAAGAATAGTAGACAATACAATTTAAAAATGTTAATATTCAATGCAAGTAATACGTATGTATAAAAATAATGTATAAAAATAATTTTTCTTTAAGAAGTGTATGGTAAATTTCCAGTCAAATATCTTTGTGTGAAAGAATAAAGCAAGAGAAGGAAAATTTATGTCAAGAGCAAATAATTCTTACATTTCGCAGTCATTATTAATTCATATACAGAGTAAAACGTTTCTGTGTAAAATATGTGACATACTGTTGTAACAAAAATCCCCTAAATTTTATTCTGCAATGCTAGAAAGCTAGATAGAGATGAAAATGCTCAAAGCAAAAGCATCATTTGAAAATGGAAGTATTATTTGCAATTCTTCTACAAAAAAGGAGTGTATTATTTGAAATTCTTTTATTTCAAATAATCCCTTAGGATTGGATGTTTTCGAAATGAGTATAAATGTACTTCTGAATTTTTGAATAACTTATAAAGCATCTTTTTGTATCACAATTCATAAGAGAATATTTCTGATTCTTTCCTAAATTCTGAAACTTATTCCAAATTCCAATTGAAGCTAATACCATGGGAAAAGCAAGAAAAATGTTCAGTTAAAGAATTTCTTATTTACGACTCACTTCTGCTTTCAGTTTCCGAACGGACAACATTGATGATAACAACTTTAATATTTAAAAAATAGATTTGAACTACGGCTTTAATAATACTGTGTCGTAGACAGTGAAAAATGTATTTATATTGTTTCAAATTGAATTTATTGATTTTATTTCGGGATAATATTCAAAACTGAGAGAATGAGCAATAATTTACTTTTAAGAATAATAATAAGTAATCAATCATTGATATTGGGAAATAATATATTAAATTTAATTTTTTATTTAAATTTGTCATATAGAGGGATGAATTTTATGTGAGAAGTATGAGATGAAATCTCGTTTTTATTCAATATTCTTATTTTTGTTTATATCTTTAAATTTCATTATTGCTTTCTTCATTTTAAATTTTTTTGTTTTGTGCAACTCTTTTTTCAGTCCTGGGAAACAGTAGCCTGAACTTCGGGGATGGAGGCTTTAATAATACGGTGACGTAGACAGTGAAAAATGTATTTCTATTGCTTCAAATTGAATTTATTTCGATTTAATATAACTAACCTCAGTTAATTCTTCATTCTGTCAACTCGGATTAATAATAATATTAATTTTATCTTAAACGTATTGTGGATGAAAATGAATAAAGTTTATGTTAACATTCTTTAATTTAATTTTCTTCATAGAGCTATTGCGTATGAAACATGATTATTTCAGTATTCCTGTTCATGGATGTCTATAATTAAAGGAAGCAAAGAAAGCATTATAGGGCATAAAGCATGAAACAGTTGGCTAAATGCCTGTTTGTGTGTTGATAGCGCTTAAAAGGATAGCTGAAGAATAAATTGGTACTATATATTTTAATGACATATTTTCATTTTTCTTCTACAATTTATTATTCATCCAATAGCTAACACTCTACTGCTGATTTAAAACACGATTCCGTTAACTATTGACCTAAGCCAAGCAGTTGAGGTTGCTAAGGATATTGATTGATCTGTTTGAGGCTTGCTATTGATATTTCCATGTGAGGAGAAAATATTTGAGAAAAACTATTAATTTGTTAATAAATTATTTATGTAGTTAGTTTTGCTTTGGGGGAGAGGGTATAATTATCTGTGATGTGGCAGCTATTTTTTTTTACTGAAATATATAAACCTCGATTTTCGCTTTTTAGATTGACTCCAAATTTTGCCACTTAATTGGTACTTTATAGCTATTTCTTCATTTTTATATTTAGTTACCAATATAGGAACAAAATATTTCTTACATAAGCCAGACTGTCGTAGAAGCCAAGTATATAAATCAGAAAACTTTTCATTTTGATAATTTCTTTTCTATTATTTATTCCGTTAAGGTCAAGAAGATTAAATAGATAAATAATTTGTGGATTAATATACACGAGCGTAGGAAATGTGCTATTTAAGTTGTAAATGATCCAGTTTTAATTATTGTTACTAAACTAAATGAGAAGAACGGTCAATATTATTTAAATTTGTATTTATTTCTGTCTTTAATTTTATAATTATTGTTACAAAACTCTGAAAAACAAATAAGTTTAAAAATTATTGTCACTGCTTTTGTATTCAATCATAAGTAATTCCAACACAAAACTGTTATCTAGATACTATATTTTTCTTGGATGTTTTATGCTGCCTGAGACATTTTATGGTAGATTTTTTGTTAAAGCATTAGTAGGAAACTTCAAGTTAAAAATCCAAACTATTAGAAGTAACAATAAAAAAGCATTATACTTAGAGACACATATTACAATGTATGAAATGGTAATATCTTCCCATATTTTTGTTGTTAAGGATTCAGATTAAAAAAATTATCTAGCAAACACACCTATTATCTAGAAATTTCTTACAATTGCAATCTCTGAAATGGATATTTTTCCTTACATGGGTCAGGAACCTTTAACCCCTGTTAAGTTATTAACATTTCTTTAATATTTGTAAAATGCATTTTCAATAAACTTTAGAATAAAGAGTCAATGGATAAAAAATCGCTTGAAAGGAATCATTTTTACTACGTCAGAAGTTAAGAGGATAGACTTTACCTAACACCTAGCAATTGAAGGGTTTGTATGGAAAATACGTGTTGATTAAATTATCTGAATTAGCTATGCAGCATAGCATGATTCCAAACTGTAACATTAATACTGTATGTAGTATGTAAATATTATATTTATTAATTTATATTTTATAATTTAATTAACTAGAAAAGCAGTTCATAAGCGACAGGTGTTATAATTTTTTTTCGCTTTTATATATCTGCTCTAAATTTGTAATTTTTGAAAGTACATACAACGATGTTGTGATTTTGAGAAACGTTAAGAAGACTGTTGTGAACTGGTTATAATAAAGACAAATTATTGTCTTGTATACGGATTTGTATCAATAAATCAGTTTCCTTCGATTATCATCTTAAGCAATATATAAAAATATCAATAATTTCAGCATGTAAAAAAAAATAAGTTGTGTTACTTTCTCGTATTATTTGAGTTACTTTATCGTATTTGAAGCACAGAATTTATTACATCAAAAAATTATTTAAAATATTTGACTTCGAGATTTAGATGATCCATGTTTAGTAATCCAAAATATATATTTGAGTGTCTTTAGAATTAAACTAAGATCAAAACGCGCCTTATAATAATTATAATTCCGTATACGCCTTATTATAGTAATTACTAAGGAAGTATTTGAGGAAGAAGATTATCGCTGTTTTTTTATAGTTACTATAAATCAGCATTCTATGGTCGACTATTTATTGAAAAATATTTTTGTTTCTAATTTTAGAAAACATATAGCATTATGTACAGGGCTTGTAGTGTCGTCATCGGCTACGTCATGCTTTTGGAATCTGCATGAGTGACCACACCACTTGTGATGTCTTCTCTTGAACCAATAGTGAAGAAGCCGGTCATGTAGTTCTGTATTTAAAGGCTCTCTTCCACGAGTTCAACCCTCTTCAGTTTACATCCTACCAGCGGGCGTGGTTGAATGATGTTTTAAGTAACCTTCATTCATGATTTATTAATTATGTTAAATTTTTAGCTGCATTCTCATTATTCCGTAGTTTTATATATCGCCTTCGTGTCACCTGACATTTTAAAATCATTTCCGATTTAATAGAGATTGTTGTTAGGTAAGAGTGTGAACTGTGGTGTCCTTAACCACTGCATCGAAAACCAACGTTGCAAATCATATTTTGAACGACTAGAGGCTAAATCACTAAAAATTAATTTGAACATTATTCCGCATAAACGTTTGCCATTTATAAGCCATAAATATGAAAAGGGAACATTTTCATCCATCAACAAAGACAACATCGCAAAAGTTTGAAGACATACCTCCAGCTTTTACGAAGTTTGTCACCAACCATTAAACGTTTACAACATTTTGATGTATATCATGCTTCTTGCTTTCCGACTGTCAGAAGGTGCGACCAGTTATAGGACCAGTCAGCTTTCTACATTGCTGATATGTTATATAGCATATAAACCAAACATCCTAACCTCTCATAAACATTCTTACGGTTATCAATGTAGAAATTTGAAATATATTAAATTACTAAGAAGTAAAGAAAATTTCAATTGATTATCTTTTTACATCTAATATAGCACGTTTGCAACGAAATTAATTTATCTTTAGTTTTAAAATTATTCCTATTTAAATGCAAATTCTATTTAATTTTAAAATATTTGTTTACATTTAAAAAATTAATCCAAATATTGATATTGATTCTACAGCAAGAATCCATTTTATTTCTAGTAATGGAAAGCTTTCAAGCATGTTTACCTTCTTGAAAATTCTTTGGGATTTTAAAATATCTTTAGCGTAAGAAGGCAGTGGTATTAGTTCGAAAAGCCACGTAATCGAAAAACAATAATTGTTTGCCTGCAATTTACCGTGGATCACCGTGAAAAAATTATTATTCTTGCGAGCTCCTATATCTGTCCTAGAATCTAACAACATTCATTGTGTAAATAACATTTCAAACAAGATGCTGCGTTTCAATTAATATCTAAACATTATAAGTAAAGAGCTAACAAATGAGCGTTCCGGTCGGTACTATACAAAGCAAGCGCATTTGGATGGAGATATATTTATAGCCTAATAGGCGAGGTTAGGCAATTCTTGTTATAAAAGCCCCTCAAACTACGCCTCCAAACGGGTTATTCTACCCACCATAATTACCGGCTCGCCAAGCAAAGTTGGAAGGAAGACAGATAAATATTCAGAAGAGCTTGGTGATTGCAAACAGTTAATTAAATGGAACGGGCACAAAATGGTGGACCTGACATCAACGCCTCGCGCGAAAGGCGGGCTTTTGAAATCAGACTTTCCTTTATCATTACCAACAGTTTGTTGGCACTCAGTTCGGCTTCCTCGTCGTTTGTTCTCAGTGTGAAGGTCGTCCTCTCCAGAAGACGTTTTGTTAATTGGAATTGATGAAAAGTTCATTCCAGACAGTACTTAATCCCTATGTGGTTAGAAGCAATGGATAATATTCTTGGTAGGGGGTGTTTGCTTTCCTTTGAATTGTGAAGAGACTTATTACGCTGATTAATTGACTTTAGGATTTACAGCCCTCTAATCATTATCGACTCTTGTTCTTTTCTTTATGGTTCCCAAATTAATTCTCAGGTTAACGATCGTAATCATCTGAAAGAAAGTAAAAAGTGTTATATCTCTTTAAACGCACCAATATACAAAGGTATTTTTCAATATTCCTAATGCAAGACATGCAGAAGAATTCTAAATACCTGAGTTTTAATTTTCTAGGTAACGGAATTTTAAAATCATGCTCTGCTTTGATGACTATTTTGAAGAATATGTGTCGCTGAGGCGTTGCTAAGAGGCTAAACTAATGTATTGTAAGTAAATTTCAAGAAATAGGAAACAAAAACCTACTGAGACATAAAAGAGAGTTAAAACTAATATATATATTTTTAATTTTGGGAATATTCTTGTTACGACTGAAAGACCGTTGTTTAAATTCTAAACTTGTACTGTTACCGGGATGTTCGCAATAAGTAATTCCAAACATTGAAGAAGAGACAAACTAAAATATAAATAAAAATCTGTAATTTTTCCAAAATAAGCAACGCAGAGAAAACAAAAATGAGAGGAAAATAATGTTGAATATCGAACAGGCTAAATAAAAGTTATTAAATTATGTTTCCTTTAAAAAATTCTCATATGCGAAAACGAATATTCAGAAAGCGAGTAATGAAATTACTCGCTTTCTGAATTTTATTTCCGGATTAAAAAAAACAATATTATATGCTTTTGTGTCTAAGATAGGAAATGCATGTTGGATTTATTCGACAATTTGTAAAATAAGGGGCTTTCAAAATGTGAATTAAAATGGCACATTTAAAATTCATTTGACACATTAAATATTGGTATCGTTGAAAAAACTATCTCAAAATTTGAATTAGAGCTTTTAAAATGTCTTGAATTAACTTGAATGAAATTCATAGATTGAAAATTATATCAGTTATGGAATCTGTCGGACGAAAATTCAAAAAGTAGCACATCGGATACGATAAAAAGATGATTATTAATAAAAAATTAATAAATTATTATATTAAAGCATAAAAATAATATAATTATTTTAAACTTAAAGTAAATTTATCTTTAATTAACCTAAAAATCCTTAAGCAATGAAAACGTTGAGGCTTGTAAAATGTAAATGTAAATGTTCATAATTGTCGGTGCACAAATTAGATAATAAATTCTGCATGGAATTCGAACTTTGACCTCAATTTTGATGAAGAAGATCAAAGTTTATATTCAACTTCTTCCATTTTATTCAGTGAAATGGGAAACCAGAAATTTTATTCTTTTCATTCAAACTGAAAATTACTTTAAATGCATTTTCTTGACGAACTTTTATGGTCTGTCGACTTGCGCTTTGTCATAGAAAAAAAAAGAAACGTCATTTTCAAAACTTTGAGTTTCTGGGTTACCCATCCAAAACATGACACTATATCTTTGACCCTTTTGTCTGACCTAATAAGGGGGTGCGGAAAGGGAAAGTTGAAAAATTGACATTTCTCTTTTAAGTAAAAGGTTATTGATTTTAGAGGAAAAGTTTAAATAAGAAAGATATAGATATTTATAAAGCCTATAAAATGTCTCTAAGATGTCTTAGCACTCTTTTTATGTTAAGATGTCTTAATTAGATATTGAGTAAATTTAAAAAATAGTTAATTTTGAAATATATATTTTTAAATTTTTTTATATGAGCAAAATTTTTTTCTATCCTTATAAAGTACGTGTTACAAGGAAGGGGATGCCTGGTAAAAGTTTCCAATCGATATCTGCATTAATTGACGAAAAATTTAAATTTTTGGGAAAAAAAGGGTCGTCGAAGAATCCCTATAAAATGTCAAAAAAATTCCTGATGGAGGAAATGCATTCAGACCTAAGAAATGAGACAGAATTTTAACTTCAAAACGTAATTTTCAGAATTTTTTTCTGAAAACCGACCAAACAGATATAATTTGAAACCGTAGAAAACCCTTTTTAGAATAGGAGTTATTTTTCTTTTGCTCCATGATTTCGAAAAGATGGAAAAGTATCTATAGGTATTTTTCGATGACTCTCCTTTTCCTTTCTGAAAAAAATGATTTTTTTGTAAAATAAAGCAGATATCGATCCCAAATTTTTCCAGATATCCCTTCTTTTATAAAGGCATATTTTTTAAGAATGTAAAAATTTCATTTACATTAAAAATTTAAAAATATTAAAAAAATAGTTTCATGATTTTTTAAATAAATTTACTACTGATCTGTTTTAGCAATCTTAAGGTTCGACATCTGATTTTATAGATATTGTAAATACTTATAACTTTCTTATGAAAAACTTTTGCTCTCATTTCACAAGCGTTTTATCTGGACACTGAAAACCGACGCTTAAGCATTCCCTATACCCTCCTTATGCTGTCCGATATCGGAGTGCATGATACGGTGGTATGTATTTGATAGTCAATTCAACAAATTAAACCATATGTATTTTTTCCACATTTTGGTAATTTTTATGATAATTAGACTGGGCTATTTAATTATTGAAAACAAAATTATATATTATTTGCTTGCTTCAAAATCGGTATTTTGACTCCGTGGTGGATTTCTACCGACATTTCAAGGATTTTACACTTATTCAAATTTCGACAAATATTTATCTTCCATTTTTAGTTTACTAACGAACGGTTTGGTCGTTGAAAATATTTGTCATTGAATTCTCCTAGACACTTAAAGCAACGACATTAAAGAAAATTTCTTTATACTTCTTTTTTTTCTCTTATACTTCAGCAAATGTCATGTGCCATGTGATAGCGGAAGACACCACAATCTTAATCGAATTTCATAAGGTATCCCAAACATTCTGCTAGTTTGTTCAATGAGCTAAATGTAACATTAGTACAGATGAAATAATCACAAACGAGCAGCAAATTCTACTGTCTAGTAAATTTTGATAATGTTACAAAAATCGCTCGGCGGGTGTATGGTAGAAACATTCCAACACGCAGATAATGGAGAATGAAGGTTTATTCACTATTATTCAGGATAACACGAAGCACAGGTAACAGGAACAATAGATCTTGTACAGATAAGCAACGCAAACAGACAGCAATTCACAAGTAATAACTCTACAACACTTTCAGATTTAGGAACGCAAGCAGTCAGCAAATCACTAATAACGACAGTAACAGTACTTTCAATAGCTCTCAGCTCACCAGCTTTCCAGATCCCACTGCAGACATAACTCCAAAGTCGTTTCAGTAGATCAACACACATTAAGTCGATCAACATACTACCACTCAATATCGCTCGGAGTCTAACAGCTTACTAGCTCGCGCAGCGGATACAACTCCAAGAAGGGATTCGCAATCCTAAGGCGATCTCAGTCGATCAAGATTCACTCACCGTGATCCAAGCACGCGCCTTATATAGTCTCCCCCGGCAGGCCGTGACGTCACATGGAATTATCGGGAGAAATCTGGATCATGGCCCCTAATAGAGATATCAAGAAAATTCAAGAGCGTTTGAGATTCTACATTTCTTCGCCAAAGTAGCCAAGTCACCAAGATGGTCGCCTAGTTTGTCGCCAATGTCAGGGGTCCAGGCCTGGCTGCTGCCAATCATTCCATACTTACCTCTGTAAAACTCTCTTACCAACTATAAGATTGACATTATTGGGAAGCGACTTTCCATGTTTGTAACAATATATTTTTCTAACTATTACTAATAGAAGAAGGACGGCCTTCTGTGGAACCTATCACATGAAGAAATTTCTGCCCGAAACCGTGGAACGAAGGAGTCCGGTCAGCTGATTGGTTCTTCCTGCCATGCATTTTCTGCTGTCTCTACTTCTTTTTACACTTGATTTGCAGTGTTTCTTTTCCCTTCTGACTAATCAGAACAACGGTTATAAGTCTAATTTCCTCCGGAAGGTGTCACAATAAAAAGATGAAGAAGCATTGACTGGATCTCAGATGAATCCGGTCAATTGCCGGTGAGTGCAGTGGGAAGTATTTGCTTCATTTTAGCTCTGTTCGTAGTGCATCAGATTGTTAGAAAACGGATTAATGAAATTTAAATCACATAAAGAAATTATGAGAGAAATAATTTAGTGCAAAATTGTTAAGTTCCCAACCCCATTATTACATTAGATCTTCTTTTAAAATCTTCTTTTTTAAATGGGTAACATTTGATGATAGCTAATTTAGAGCTTGAAAAGTTTAGCTTAGTTACATTAACGTCCCGTTTCGACGCAACAGGAGGGATATTTTGGGATGGACCTCGTAATTTTGAACCGCGGTCAGATGACGAAGACGACACCTGCGCTGGCACCTTCTCTCTAAACTTCCACGCCACACCAACGGGAGGACCACTACTTATGATTTGGCGTGCAATAGACCCCAAACACAGCGGAATTTGAGTAGAATCGGGTTTTTAACCTGGAACCCTCCAGCCCCAAAGCCGAGACCTTACCACTAGGCCATTTCTGCCTTGGAGGTTGAAACGAAATTAGAGAAAACTATTGAAACATTACTACAGTATCAGAGACGAAGAAGAAGCAGTTCAGTTACTTAAAATTAAATCTATTTTTATATTTTCAAGATAATATATTATTAATTCTGCAAACTTAGATTAATTATGGACATAAGTATAATATGAAACACTTATAAATCAGTTGAAAATTATATTGATATTCATTAGTTTAAATCTATTTGCAACACTGTGTAAAGTATAAAATTATTAAATTATTCTATATTCCTAGATAAACCTAAATAAAGTAAATTATTAATGTATTCAGCGAAAGTTACATTCGGTATGAATCATTAAATCAGTTGGGGAAATTCCTGTTTGTGCTTTGACGGCAGTTTAAATTATCACTGAACAATAAATTCTAGTACATATTTGATCCGTACATCTTCCGTTTCACTTTCAATACATCATTTATCCTAATTATCAATGCTATAAAGTTGATTGAAAGGATAATTTTACTACACATTGATTCAGACCAAGTTAATATTGTTAAAAGAATATCAAGTACTGTTTTCTTCATATTTAGCGCGAAAGAAAACGGTTTAATTTCTTAATAAATATATCTGGCTGTTTTTCGACAAATGATCTGTAATTTGGGGGAAAGCTGCCGATTTTGGACCACCTGAACATTTTTTTCATGTACAATTAAAGATAACTACTTTTTATTAAAATTGTGTAAAATTATTTGTAATTTATATATCTAAAAATCATTGTAATTAATATTTTAAAATTTTGCTTCCTTGATCATACCTCTATTTTAAGAGAATAGTTCCATTGATTTAAATTGTCCAATTTAGGCAACTGTTTGTGGTCAAATCTGAGCAACTTTTGGACAACAACAAAATCCACCTAATCTTATGTTCAAACAATTGCAGTAAAATTGTTAAGGGGACACAATACCTTCTCAACATTTTTTTATTTGATGTATTATTGAAAACGTTTTGATAGTATTGAGACTTAACAATAATATAAAGTCATCTTGAAGAGAAAAAATCCATTTTGATATGCTTGTTTATTCTAAATTTAAATTTTTTTAAAGAAAAATTCAATTTTTTATAATTCCTATTACTTTTTTAAATATGAATATTTTTACTTCAAATTTTATTTGTAGAATCACTGAATCATATTACACAAAACCAACAGTTCGTGGATTTTTTATTCATTTAAATATATATTTTTTACTTCATTATGTGCTGAAAAATGAGGAAATTTAGCAGTACCTCAATTTATATCTTGCATGGTAAAAAAAAAACTAAGCAACTGAATGCATATTGCATGCACAGTTTTATCATATACATAACGATAAAATTGCAAAAAAATGTAAAGTTCTATCTTAAAAAAGAAAAAAAGCCTTAGCATTTTGAAAACATGAGAGCGCAGGAAATTCCGACATGGAGAAAAAGGCAGTTAAAGTTGTAATTTGCACAGGTGTTTCATTAGTCATCGAAAATAAAGTTCTAAATAACTTCGGAAATAGTAATGGTAAACATTTTAAATTTTGATGCTATAAGAAGAACGATAAAAGCAACGAAATAAACAAATAAAATAGAAATTGTTATTTTGGTCATTTTGTGGGTAATGTGTCCCCTTTAAATAAATTGTTAAAAAAATAAGTTTCCTCTCTGTGGATATAATAACATATATAAGTTATCATATTTCAAAACTGGGCAAGGAATAAAATAACCTTTTGTTAAAATATTTACTTGACTATATCTAAATGCGAACACTTGTTCTGTAATTGCAACTATGCAGCACTTCCTCTAAAACAGGGTTCCATAAGCTACATTTACATTGTTGCAGCTTGAGTGGCATATTTTATTGATAAAAATGCTTATTTTATTAATAAATATTTGCTAAAATTAAACTTACGATACTGATTCAATTCGGCAACACTTCCCTATTAACCAGAAAACTTAGAAATATTAATTTTCACTTCTTAGATTCTGGATCGTGACTCCAAATGGGTTGCCATAGTTGATATTATTTTTGCTTCGATTTCTTCATTTTAGTACTCATTTTTCATTATCGGGGCCAAATATTTCTTGCACAAAGAGGGTCCTAAAGAAAGTTCCATCGAAAAATAGATTGCCATGGGACAAAATGAAAATAAGTTTAATTTTTAGTTTTTATTCGGTTATGTTGAAAAAGGTTATTTTGTTAATTTTTTGGTTCGTTGGTTTGGGATTTATTGGCCATGCTGCGCCAAACGTACGGTGAAAGGTTAATTTTTTGGTTCCTTATGGTTGTTTAGAATGCAGGCGATTTTATTTAAATTGCAAAAGAAGCAGTTTTTTTTTAATTTTACCTGACCATAAAAAATATTAAATTAAAAATTATATTTCCTTTTTGTTTCTTAAAGTTTCATAAAAGATTTGAACATGACGAAAATATTAAATTTATTTCAAACATAGACTTTGAAGCTATTAACATTGCATGTCATTTAAAGTAAACTTTTGAAAAACTGAGTAAACATTTAGATAAGGGTCTTCTGGAATTTTTCCTAAAGAATTAGGCATTGAGAATATAGTGTATTTAAGCAATGCAATAAGCCTATAAGGCTGGACAAAAACACTATTGATATCGAAACAAGATAACAAAGAAACTTGTCGAAATCCTTGTACTTCAATTAAACAAGTTGCGTACGCTCTTATCCTGCCTGGTGTAACAAGCCCAAAGTCAAGCAGTTATTATTAAAGAGAAGTGTGGCATCTTTTGTTGGCAAAACGACATGGAACACCTAGGTGTGGTCTAAGGTAGTAATCTGACCTATTCCTTTGTATGGGGTCAGTATTCATACCTAGAAGACTTTAAAGAGAAACTGGCCATTATTTCTATTTCTCTTGGAAGAGAACTTTCGATAGCTGACCCGGCCACACTAAGCATTCATTACTAAAGCGCACATCAATCTACCTAAGGAATGGAATATTAGTAACCTTCTTTCTTCTTGGAAGATTCTATCTTAGGAATTATGTTTTGGAATTTTTCTGGTTAAAAGCATAGCCAAAATTTAACGAGTACAGCCGCAATAATAAAATCATTGTGGCAGCATGGAAAGTACTCCTACTTATATTTGAAGTGTTTTATTGTTTCTTTCCAAGAACAAATTAGAACTGCCAGCAAATAACTGAAATAAAACTCTTCGACATTAGCATTTTAATTTCGGCACTCCACGACGATGAAATCGTGACATTTCATTGCATTTACCAAAAAAATTAAATGTTCCCTTATAACCGGAAATAAACCAAATATTTGTCGAAAAATATGACAAGAAAAAGTGAACCGTCAAGAAATAACGAAGCAACCGACAATATTGGACTAATTTTTTTTCATTAATGCATCCTCTCACACCAATGGCGAATCTAGGATTCTCGTCGGGGGGGGGGGCTGTGGTCATAAAAACTTTGTATCTTCGTGATGAATGTCAAACCTCAAGGCTAAAGTAGACCAAAACTCTTTAACTTTACAGAATTGACTGACCTGAAAATAACAAACATAAAAAACAATACAATACTTTCGGTAATTTAATAAAAATTACACTGAAATAACTAGACAAAAAATGTCTTCGACAGCGTCAAAGCTAGTTGAATGACTACAAATGTAGGAAAATTTTCGAGCCTGTCAAGCCAGAAAGTAATGTAGAAGCGTTTTTATTATTTTTTAAAAAGAGATAAATTAAGAAAAAACAGTTATAATGATGTTAAATAAAATCAATAATTCTGGCTTGGCTCTGGGGGGGGCTGTAGACTGATAGCCCCCCCCCGGATTCGCCACTGTCTCACACTCAAATATTTTGAGGAAGAAAGGCATTATTATGGATAACCATTGTCCTACTTTTAAAGGAAAATTATTTGCAGTCGAAAGCAAATATTTATATAAAAGACAAAATAGTACCCAAAACGAATTGAAATATATATTGACAAATATTTACCAAAAAAATAATAACAGAGTTTTATTATATTTAACCCAGAAAATTTCAGTCATACTTCTAATAAAAGTAATAATGCATTTTCTTGTTTCACTTTGGTAATTGTAAAAAATTTGCCTTGTGAGACACTTTATAATCAATCAGTTTCAATGATATTTGATTTCAGCATTTTTAAATAAAAGGATTTAAAAAACGGTTAAAATGCATCGCTTCGGTTCACAGTTTAAGATGTATGATTTCATCGTTGTGTTAGCTATTTTTGATAAAAATCAACATGTCAATGATATCTGAAACACGAATACAGAAATTATTTCACTTTGAAGTTCTCGCTATCCACACGAAGTATTCATTTCTTCATTCTACGTATTTTTAGCTTATTTTTGAGAATGCCGTGAAATAAACAAGTCTTTCACGCAAGAATATTAGCGAATGATTTATTCTTCTTATATCTTCATAGCGCTTGTTTACGCAACAAGTTTGCTAAAGATCTAAATTTGGTTTTACAATGTTTATCTTTGGATCAATGTTTTGAATTCGTTTTCGTAAGTATCCCAGAAGTCATTCAACTGAAATTTATTATGGAATAGAAAGTGAAGTTTCTTTCAGAGCATGAAATAAATTTTTTTGCCGTCTTTTATACCATGTTCCCATTTTTTAAAAATTTTAATGAAAAATACTTATTTTTTTCTGTTGCATTACAAGAAGTTGTTTATAAAATACTGAATATTTATAAAAAATTGAAATATTCTCTTGATAAACAAGTCATTTTTCCGTTATTATTTTCCATTGACTAAATTCGAAAACTGAAAATGCCTCATATGTACCATACCTATGAAGCTTCCTTTTGACCCAAAATGATAAGCAAGAAGAATTATAGAAGGTTTCTAACATAGAAACCTCCACTGCTTATAAAAAAATGAAAAAAAATTAAGAAATATTTGCATCAATTTTAGATCTTAAGTTATTTGAATCGAATTTTTAGAGAATGTTTTAATTTCCTTGTCTTCCCTCTGATTTTTGAGTTTCTCGTTAAATGAATGTTTCAGTCGTTGAAAACTGAACTTCTGATGAATGGTGAAGATTAAAAAATGATATTCGGAAACTATTCCATGCAGACAAAAAATCAGAAAGATTTATAGATTTATTACAAAATGCAAGAAAATTATGTTTTAAGTAATCAATAAAAGATGAAATATATTTTTTGCATTTAATTTTGACGTTTAATCATTTTTTCCCTGAAAAGTCAACCAGTTGTTCGAAAACGATTGTTAATGAACTTCTCAGTTCGGAGCAACGTTATCAAGTGATCCAATTGCGATGTAGAGGTTTGGTTGAAGAAAGAAATCAGAAATTCAACGATGCCCTTAAAAACTTACCTTTTAAGTTCCGAATTTTAATCTTAACACATTTTTTTACAAATAAAAGAATTACTCTTTTCATTCAGCTGTAAATGTTACTAGTTAAGACAATGATATTTAAAATATCTGCATATTTCTTAAAAGATTCGATATATTTTTGATATATTAATATAACACGACAGCATTATTCCATTTTAAAAATGCTTATTTTCAAATTAGTTTATTTTTTGTGTCGTTAAAAAATTAAAGTTATAGAACTTTTTTTTGTTTTGTCCAATATGAGTCCAAACACTATTAATTGGTGTTTTAACAACAACTTGTTTCACTTTTTAATCAATGTTTAATTTATCTTAAAATCTTAGAAGCAATAGCACGAAAACATTTCCCAGTTTTTGCAGTTAGTTTTCAGTAATTACCGTCTGGGAGTAACAGACGTTACGTCGTCAATCGAGTATCACAAACCAACAGTAACATTTAGCCATTTTCTTCAACGAACCAAAAACACCATTGGTACAGACGCAACAAGCCAAGAAATAAACAGCAAATCCCCTCAGCTGTCTGGAAAATACAGAGATATCATTGTAACTAACACTAATAAAAACCCTTCCTACATCGAGAGAACTCAAACGCACATCATCACGCCAAGCAATTTCTGCTCGAAAACGCGGGATCAGGGAAACCTGTCGGCTGATTAGTTGCTGCTGTCAGGACAAGTTTGGCTGTTGTTTCTATTTATTTTGGCGACGTGTTTTGCTGTATTGCTTTCCTCTCTTTGCCGAAACGGAGCAAGAGTTGGAGGACTTATTTCCTCTGGTAGGAGCCTCAGTGGAAAGAGGTTGAGAGAATGGACTGGAAATCCGATGTATCAACTACTTTTCCTGTCCTATGGAAGTAGTTGCTTCTTTTTGTTTCAGATCGTACCGTATCTGATCTCACAAACTCGAATATATTAACAAAGGGTATTTACATAATTAGTATGGAGATTAAAAATTAGTAGAGATTAATTTAAGAATTTAAAAATTTATATCTTAATTAGTATAAGGTGATTCACATTTCATTTTAATTGTCGTTTAAATCTATCATGTGTTTAATAAAAGTAGTGCATGTGTAAATGTTTTGAAGATAACTGTAATTAAATCACTTAGTTGATACGCATTTGTGTCAGATATTTGTAGCGTAGTCTTGTAACTGTCGTATGGTTATTTGGGAGAATTTTAAAAAAAATTTAAGGAATCAACTGAAGCATTTGATAGTCTCTTGGGGCCAATAAGCTACTAGCGACCAATAACCAATAGGCTGGAGAGAAACATAATACTCTCAAAACAACTTAAAAACCCTCTGAGCGCCCAATTATTTTGAACTTTTAGTTGCCAGCTTAGAAAACTTAGCTTTTAAAGTAAATGAATCTATCTTTTTTGTATTTCATTATAGTGTGTCCGTAAAGTCATGGTGCACTTTTGACCGGTCACAGGAAAGCAACGAAACAAGATAGACAGGTGACATCTTCACCAAATAAAAGAAAAAGTCTCCAGGTTTGCATACTAGGTTTGCTGTTCAGCGCAGTTCGATGTGAGCTCCATTTGTTGCCCTACACACATCTAAACGATAGTCCAGTTCTTCCCACACGCGGGTAAGGACGTCTGATGTAATAGAGTGAATAACGTCCGTGATTCTCTGTTTTAAATGATTAATGTCGTTAATAATTTCTCTGTACACATGTTGCTTCACATAACCCCACAATTAAAAGTCTAATGGCGTTATGTCCGAGGATCGTGGTGGCCATGCCATGACAGCATCCCTGCCTATCCACCACTGGGGGAATGTTGTATCCAGAAACTCAAGAACAATGTTGCCGTAGTGTGGAGGAGCGCCGTCCTGTTGAAAGATGACACTCTCTGGAAATTGTGGAACTGCATACAGTTGCAACATGTCAAGGTAGATGATTGACGTCACAGTCGGTTCCGCACGGTCATCACCTGCGCGCTCACACCTTTGCACTACAGACACTCTTTGGGATACTGTCCAATGCAACGCAAGTTTCAACCTTTCGTTTAGTTTCTGTTCGCCACCACAAGCGCACATAACTGCACCATGACTTTACGGACACATTGTATATCTCTTAAATCTTAAGAATACTTTATCAATGATTTTTTTAAAGAAAATATACATATAAATACGAGCTATATGCTTTTGAGCTGAACATGGAAAACGTAAAAAGACCTTTGCTCCACTCGGAGGGTTAACAAAAAATTATACAGGTAAAAAGAAAATGCAGCGTATTTGAAGAGTGTGTTTATATTTTTATATCATTTAACGTATTTTGAAATATGGTATATGTTGAATCTTAGCTTTGTATTAAACTAGATTTTTTAAAAGTCCAACACACGCAAGACAGACTCGCATTCGCTTTATTATTAATTATTAAAGATAGAAATTATTGCAATATTTTTTAGGTTACTTATAATGGTGAAAGCATCATATGATTATAAAACTTTTTATTTTATAAGATAAAGAGTTAGCATAGCGCTTTATTCACTTCTAATGTAAAAATCCATCTATTCCCATAAACTGCAGTTGTTTATAAAAAATTTCACAGAAAGTCTCTACTAATATATCTTAAAACCAATAAACCAGCTACATCTTTCGAAGAATTCTTTTATATGATTTCTACAATAACTGGATAAGACAGAGGTTTGTTTAAAGTCCCTCAAGAGACTGAAACAAAATAGATTGTCGACGTTCATTGAGAAAATGAAAAATGCGATTGAAATTGAAATGATACGTTATAAACGCAATTGTACTATAATAAGACGGAATTCACTAAGAGAATTTCGTTTATTAATTCATATAAGAACAACGGTAATACTGGAAGATGCAGAATTTATTTTGAATTCGAAAAAAATTTAAAAATAAAATAAATTTAATAAATTTTTATTAATACTCTTTCCATTTCAGCATTCTGCTTTGAAGTAAGTAGTTTATTGATTTGACATCTAAAAATATGTGGAAGGAAATGTTAAGATACAAAGTATCTGGGAAAATAATACTTATTTTTCGTGCAGATTTCAATGTGTTTTAGTTCGAAGTAATGAGAACTGTACAAAATCAGTGTTAAATTAAAATTTCTAATTCAACTGTTTCTATTACATATAACACAAAAGCAGTAATGAGAGTGCTTTATTCCTCAGAATACAAATAAATAAATAAATTTAAGAAATTAAAAATCAAAAATAAAATAAATCAAAAATTTTATTCGAAATAGTCCCTCCTCGCCTTCCGCATTCCTGTTGTCCGGCCGATAGACGAAGGCAAATTCCTTTTTTCCTAGTTTAGTAAGGTACCGTCAGCCCTTATACAAGTGCAATTAAGTACTGCAGCACCTTGTGCGAGATAAATATTAAAAAAAACATAAATGCATTTTGTGATGATCTTACTTAAGAGCACAGAAGAACAACAACAGTTGCTAAGAAGAAAATTTTAAACTATTAATAAATACGCAAAGTCATGTAGCAACTAAAACTGAATTTAACCGTGAAATTCAGAATAATAAAATGCATAAGGACATCTAGTCGACAATTTTCTTAAATTTCACCCCACCACGCCATCTTTTCCACTTCTAATTTCATGAGTATTAGAGCCATGAAGACAAATAAAGATGGAAAAGAATACAATCGATGAGAGCTTTCCAACGAAATATAACATGCTTAGGTTAAAAAGCTTTCGAAGTTAGTGTTTCAAAATCACTTTTCAGCTCCTAAGTACTTCGAAATTGCATCTATCGGATAAACATTTATATAAAAGTTGTTCGTTATGATGAGGTGATAATTCGCCTATTTTAAATTATCTTTCCATTTTTAATAGTAAGAGAGTTATGGGAAAGTGAAAATTTCAGCATCCTACTATTTCTAGGGAGATCCTATTCAGATCGAAGATACTATTTAGAAATTTTTCCGAAGTCGTGTCAGTAAAACCACTGCAACAGGAATAAATACCTAAAATTCTAAAAATGTTCTTAAATCTGTTATTACATTTATATTGGTGTAGATAGAAAAGTTTGAAAAGGAATTGTAGGAAATCACGTTGAAAGGAAAATTAATCATTTAACTATTGTTACAAGTAATAAAAGCGTTATTTACACGTTCTTCTTACTAAATTAGTACACAGCAGGCATGCTAAACATTTCTGAGTAGACATATTGGCAAAATAAGCATAAACCTAAAAAATATTTATTTATGTTCTATAATGTAAATTTTTGGCTAGTTTTGCTACTAAAAAAATTTATTTAAAAAATTAACAGAGCATTATTTTAATTACTTATGGTAAAAATTTCTTCTCTTTTAATTTCTTTTTCTCTCCTGTTCTATTTTCTTTTTTAATTTCTTCTCTTTTATAGAACGTTAGCTGTAAGCCTTTGAGTCAGGTAGCTTACTTTTTTACTAACTATGTATATCTTTTTAATGGTTATATACAGCTATATTGTACGAAGTACTTCAAAGTTAACACCTAATGGAAATGGGTCTAATTCATTTTTCATTTATTAAATATTATTTTTATGATAATAAAACCATAAAACATTTTCAGAAATTAAATCTCCTTTAGCAATACAAATTACATTTAATGATTAACACTCTTTAGCAAAATCTTTTACTGAATGATTTTAAAAAATATTGAACAGCACTTATTATTATTTTTGAATAAATATTTCATATTAATATTTTTGAATAAATATTTCATTATTATTTAGATTTATCAATTAAAGATTTTCTTGGAAACATCAAATAGAAAAAAAATCGATAATTTCTATGAAATCACTGGTTTCCAGATTGTAACAAACACTTGCAGCACTTCACTATCTTCAGTCTCTTAAATCCTACACTTTATGCCCCGTTTATAATTTTCTGTTAGAATGTTACTCCATGAGTTCCTTATCGTCATTAATTACGCGAAGCTGCGATTCAGAGATGAACGCAGTCCAAAGTAGTAGCGTTCTCTGTTGATAACATTAGAATGCAAACAACCTCTATTGCTTAGTAGGTGGTCATAACAGCCCAATTGGTTAAAATAACATCGATCGAAATATGTGTAAGTATATCCTCAGACTTGTGTTTGAAAGTTTAGAAGTGGGTTTCCTCTATATCGATTATATATTATTCAAACACTCAACGAGCTAGAAGAATAAAATTTAGTATGTGATTCTTACACTAAAATTGTAGATTTCTGAAAGCTTTTAGAAGAAACCAACAAACGGGAAGTCTTTCTCTCAGTCTGTCCCTCGTAGTTGTTGAAAGGGTCTTGATCTGCGCCGACCTCAATGCACATAGCAGGATTTGGGGCTATGCTAACGAAGATAAAAGAGAGGCTTAAGTGCAGGACTTTCTGCTAGCCCAACTACTCTACTTTCTAAATGAAACAAACTCCCCTCCCAAGTTTGAACACTGCGGCAGAAAAGGAAGGTCGGACCTGTTGTTCATCGAAGGCACAGACTTCTCCAACTCCTGCACATGGAAAGTTCTACAAGATTACACCAATAGCGATCACAATTATATCCTTATAGAAGCCCTTTTTTCGCAATCACACTACAACTACCAAAGATTCAAGACAGCTTATGGAGGACACAGGAGAATGCTACAACACCTTAGGCAAAAACCAAAGCAGCTATTACAACGGATAGAAGAAAGCAAAACCAAAATTCATCTGGGGAAGGCAAAGGAAGAGCTCCAAAAGGCTATTTCGCCGCATGTAGAAAAACATACAAGATCAAAAAGTTCAAACTAAAAATAAACAACAATTGGTGGAACCAGAACCTACAGATAAATAAAAAAATAATTACAATCCCTAAAAAGAAGAACTAACAAGTCTCAAGAAGACAATAAACGAAAATATCAACTGCTTCTTTCCGAAAAACAAGCAGAGCTAAAAAGGGTTGCGAAGAAGGCAAAGAGGAATTCTTTCCGGAACACTTGCACCAAAACAAGAGACCCATATGCCCGGCCTTACCAAGAGGTGGTCAAGAATAAGCATCCTCCAGTGAAGCTCTTCATGCAATTGGGAAATCAAAGCAGTGGAGATACCAAATCATTCGCCCTTAAAATTCTTCAGGAACTTTACCCTCCATTCCAATCACCAATTCCTCCACCCAACTGCCTCCCACTAATTCAAGAACCTGAAATTTCATAAAACTAGATGAAAAGAATACTGAAAAAAGCACCAACAAAGAAGGACCCGGGATTCGATGCAAAAGACTACAGCGTACTCAAAGAAGTCAACAATATCTAACCTTTAATCCTCCACACCTTTTACAATAAATATTATGAACTACACTGCCTCCCATAACCACTGAAAGGGAATTATCGCCCCTTTCCCCAAGGACGGTGAAGAAGCAGATAAAATTAAGTCCTACAGATCGGTGACACTGCTTCCAACCATAGGTAAAGTGCTTGAACAGATCCTTCTCCGAACACTCAACCACACGCTGAAAAAGAAAAACTTACTTCGTCACAACCATTTCAGTTTTCGAGAGGGCAGATCCACTGACGAAGCCATCCATCAATTGGTTGAAAAGATACAAGATAATGAAAACAAGAGATTAAATACAATGGTTATATCCCTGGACATCCAAGGAGGTTTTGACCATCCACAATATAACTCAATTCGCATTTGCCTAGATGAAATCAACTTCCACTCATACAATAGAAACCCTTAAAGATATACTTAATGATAGGAAGGTTACCATCCAAAGAGCCCAGGCCCAATCAACTGGTCACAACAGCAGGGATGCTGTCAAGGTTCCTGCACAGTTCCAATGTTCTGGAACCTGATGGCAAATGAGATCATATCCGATTAATGACAACCGAACGTCCATTTACTGCTGATAACTGTTTCTTCGTCATCAGCGAACCCAGGGGAGCAAAGCTAAAAGCTTCTGCACAAGCAGCCCTCATGAAATTCCAACACTGGACAGACAAATACCAACTCAAGGTATCTACAAAAAAATCCACCACCATCCTCATCAGTAAGTGGACCTACTCATTAGTAAGTGGTCCTAGAGTAAAATAGGATAATCAAATAATTAAAAGATCTACCTCCCTTAAATATCTAGGAGTAATAATAAACAACAAGCTGAATTGGGCCGATTACCTCATGAAAATGAAAACTAAACTAACTCATTTCCACCAAAAAATCACAAGAATAGCCGGAACAAACTGGGGACTAAACAAAGACCCTAGGAGAGGGCTGTATAAAACTGTGGCAGAGCTGATGATTCTTCACGGGGCTGCAGCTTGGGCCTATCCACTATCAGCCAAACAATCCAGGCAATTGAATTCAATTCAGAGGATGTTCTTTCTTAACATCACAGGAGCATATTCCACTACGCCAAGCAGCACTCCAGGTCATAGAAGGGATCATAACGCTCCACATCAAAGCAGAACAGGAAGAGGCCTACATCAGAACAGCCAGGCTATGCAAAACATCTAATTATAACAACATAAACTTCAACCCCAATAACTATCAGGTCGGCACAACATCCACCAAATTCCACCCAGAAATGTTTCAACTAGAAGATAGAATCTCTCTAAATCAGCAATTCCTTCCAGTACCCGTACACAGACGGCTCAAAGATTGACGACAAAACAGGCAGGGCCTTCTGTGTCAAGGAAGAAGACACAACGAAATACGAATAGATTTCGCAACTTCGTCCCCTCAACACAGTCTTCCTAGCAGAACTTCTTGCTATACGGAAGGCCTGTCTTTGGGCGAGCAAGACCAACTAACAGGTTAAGGTATGGTCAGGCAGAGAGTCGAGCCTCCATTCAAGTGCTTCAATTGACACTAAGAGCCCTATTTATTGCTCAACAAACACAGGAAATCCTACGGAAATCTACAAACATCAAACTTAGATGGAATAGGGTTCACGTCGGATAGAGCGGTAATAAAGTGGCGGTCGAACTAGCCAAGAAGGCAACCCAGGAGGGAACGCCCACATACATCCTAGCGCCAAGAGGCCATATGAAGAGTCTACTACAAAAAGAGTTCATCATTCGCTGGCAAACAGAATGGGACAATGGAGAAACAGGCAGCAGTGTTAACAACGTATTGCTTAAAGCCAAGATGACTCCTTATCCTTGGCAGAGGCCCGAAATAATATTCGTCACGGCCAAGACCCACTCCCAGCATAGCTTAAACGATTCAACATCAGAAACAGTGATTCCTGTGGCTGCGGATACCTGGGAAATCCTCTACACTGTGCTACAAGCTGCCTGTGTACTACCTCATACCACCTAACAAAACCGTCAGCTGACATAGAACCACTTTGGTGAAAAAGTGTTCTGAACAACAACATTTCTAGGGCGAAAATCAGAAAACTCATCCACTTCATCGCGGAAAACGAAGGACTTTCTTTTCCAAAAGATGGTGACAACAACTAGCCACAGACTCAATTAACCCTAGGTCATCATCTTCTCTATTCTCCCATACGAAAGGCACCACCCTCTCAAAGTCATCAACACAAAGAGGAAACCATTTATCTTTTCTTAAGACAATACAGGACATTTCTAAGAACATACCACAGGTAGTAGTTCCCGTGATGTCGAGTCAATAGTAAAGAGAATTAAGACTGTGAGTCCCGATCTCTTTCGGGGCATTGATACTCTTCTTTGCTAATGTAAATTTCTGCATGTAATTTAAGTTACAATTCTACTAGTATACTTAACTTTTTACAACCTAGACTGAACACAACGGCCCCGTTTTGTAGAGGGACCGCAACTGTAATACTTCACTATACAAACCTGTTTTCTTTCTTTTCACGCACATTTTCATTCTTGTGTATTCTTATATATAAAATGTAATTTTTTTGCTATTGCATATTCAATAAAGTTTCACTTATACCGAACCAACCGACAGTGAGCCGTCCTGGCTAAGAGTTCGGGGTATGCTGTGGTGTTAATGTCAGTCTGTCTCTGCGCATGTGAATAAGGAAACTCAAAATCTTGATATTATAGATGGATGAAATTTAGCATACAACTACATCATCATGATTGTTGATTCGGTTAATTCACTAATGGAAAGATTGGTTGTTTATACTCCTTAGCTTAACAACAACGTGTCTAACACGTGCATGGAAATGCAAAATGTTAGCTATTTAATCTGTAGTTAAATCAAAGTAACAATTAATTCTAAATACAATTGCACACTCTTAAATTTCTCAAGTATCCTTTACCATTTTTTTTAATTGAAATAATAAAAAAATCCCAAATGGGTGGTGTCATCTATTTAGGAGGTTAAATAAATTCGTAAGTGAAGGAGTTTAAGAGAGAGACTCTCGGGTAACTTGCAAAACAAATTCTGATAGTGAGGAGAAAGAATAGTCATAAAAGTTTCCGTTTTATTATTACGGGAAGCAATTGATTTCATAGATAAAGTTCATAGATATATGCTCAATAATGATTATTATTGCTTCTATAATAAATAAATTTCCATATTTTATAAATCCCGAAATAACCTATGCAGCATTTAAGTATTAATTTATTGTTTTACTCTAAGATTATTTTATTTATATTGCGAGATTATCGTATGCAAATGTAAATTTTATTCAAATGATCACTGAAATTATTTAGAAAACAAATTAGAGTTTGAAAAATAAATACCATTACCACATACTTTAATATTTATAGCACATATTTCCCACTCGAACTCAGGTAAAACATGTATTTTTATACAATGATATACTCACGATTATATAATCACTCCTTTACTGACGGGTTATTTGTCCTTCCCTCTCTTCTTTATGAAGAAATTCATCTTAGGTATAACACTGTTTAACTTAACATTTGGCAAATCTGTTATTGTAATTTTTTCAATAAAGTTCTTCATTGTAAGCAAGTATATTTTTCTTGCTTTTCTTTATTTGTTATGTATTGTTTTGGTAATTATTTCCTTTAAAATGTTGACTCTGGCTGTACTAGTGGGTCGTATTCCTTCACGTTAAACTACACTACTACTTACAAATCTGTACATGAAAGGTAAACTGTCTTAAGTCCAGTTTTTCTGATTTTGATGATTTGATTGTATTGAATTATTCCGACAGCATCTTCGAATGACAAACTGTCGTATCTGTTGGTCGGAAAGGACAAAAGATAACCGCTTTTAAGCAATAAATTGCGCATTGCTATAAATTGCGATTTTTCATTTATTTTGGCTCTCCTGTAAAATGTTAAAAATGTTACTTAAAGAAGTTTCCCTCTGTCGTACAGAAATACACTAAGCAGCTTTTCCTATAAAAAATGATGAAAAGGATAAGGCATATTGATATTAAAGCAAATTTATAAGAAGCAGCTATTAAGAATACAAATTTTTCCCTATTTCATTCTAGTCAAAAACAGCATCTGAGAGCATTTTAAATTAGAAAAAGGAGAGTCTAACAAGTCTTCTTTTAGCTCACGAATTATGCATAATAAAGCTTATTAAAAGTAAAAAACCTTTTATCACCTGCAGCAATTTCTGCTGCAAAAAGCTTGGGAATTTTTGCTTTCTGTTTTCTGATTTTTTTTACTCCAATTACAGGAGTGGATTGGGCAAGAGTATTCTTTAGTATAAGAATAATGCATACTAAGCCTTATTACGATCTTTGGTGCCTCGATCATGTTCAAAGCAGAGCTTCAGATGCGCTATTTTTCGCTTTTTTATATTTAAGGACGTCAATGATCAGTTTTTTCAATCTTTGATAATTATGCTTTACTGTGCTAAGTACCGACAATCTTAATAATTTGATTATAAACACAGAAGTGATGAATGAAACCCTGATGAATGAAACATCAAATAACTTCTTTTTATAAACAACCATATATCAGTATCTAACAGTAACCGAAACTATAAAGCTTTATAACAATAAATAATACGGGACATACGTATTGCATTCGCAGTTATACACTTTTCTCACCGATTATTGTAGCACATTTTCAATTATACTATTATTTATGAAAGTAATTAATATTTGGTTTTAATTCTTATAGTTTCTTAAGTATGTTTGTTATACAGCGATATAGAAAAGTAATTGAACGAAAATATGAAATATATGTGTGCATATTCAGAAGCTGCTACTGCGATTACTATACCATAATAAATGTAATTCAAGAAAAGTTCTCCTCCTCCGCTTTCCAAGCAAGTAAGTTATTTTTTTCTCATAACTGACCACTGTTTGTCTGTTTCAACATTTTTATTGGTGTTGTAGGATCAGTCGCAGAAAATTTTGTAAAGTTGCACCTTTCTATATATATTATTATCTTTGCTATTGTTGAAATTAATTTTTTTAGAATGGCAATAAAAATTATATATAACAAAAAAAGTTCCGAAGAATAAAATTTTAAAGATGAACTATCGTTTGTTCGATTGCTCAACAGCGTTATCTTAATCCGAATTACAGAAATCATGAAATAATAATTCCGAAAAAATAAAAAACGTGAAGATTCGAGGGCAAAAATAATATTTGCGCATGTCGGAAGCTGCTTGTGTTTTTGATTAATTATGGCTTCGAATTAATCTTCATGTAAAAATGCTCTCTTTTGACCCAATCATCAACAGCCGACTTCAGAAGATGGATGTTCTTCAAGGTCGCCACACAAATAAAAGTCTCTGTGTTTTTTGGATCAGCAAGCCGATAATTAGGGATGTTATTAATTGTCTTGTGTAAACAAAGATATTAATGGATCGGGCGAATATGGAAGTAATATGATCAAATAGGATGGAAATCTGAGTGTCTAGAAAACATTAAAAACATTTCTCGATATATTATTGTCTTTGTTTTTGTTGCATTCAATTTTCTCAGAATGGCAATATAAATTATATCTAACAATAAATAGTTCCATAGAATAAAATTTTAAAGATGAACTATCGTTTGGTCGATTGCTCAAAAGCGTTATCTTAATCCGGATTACAGAAACCATGAAATAATAATTCAGAAAAAATAAAAAACGTGAAGATTCGAGGACAAAACATTTGCGCATGTCAGCAGCTGCTAGTGTTTCTGATTAATTATGGCTTCGAATTGATCTTCATATAAAAATGCTCTCTTCCGACCCAATCATCAAGAACCGACTTCAGAAGATGGATGTTAATCAAGGTCGCCGCACAAATAAAAGTCTTCGTGTTTTTTGGATCAGCAAGCCGGTAATTAGGGATGTTATTAATTGTCTCGTGTAACCAAAGATATTAATGGATCGTGCGAATATGGGTGTAATATGATCAAATACGCTGGAAATATTCGTGTCTAGAAATCATTAATAATGAGTCTGTGCAATAGTGCAATGGCAGCAATAAAAGAAGAAGGAAACTGAAATCATGAGGGAATTTCCTCTTTTGTTCAATTTAAATATTTTTAACTTGCTTATATATGAATTTATTCGTAGTGAGAATAAATGCGTCGGAGAAAGATCTTTATTATTTAAAACATTACTAACAAAAATACGAGAAGTTGAAGTTTATTGCAGTTTGCAACAAAAGAATGAAGAAATCTAACAATTTTCTTTACAGTACATTCAGTGTGCTTCCTTAATATCGTGAAGAGTTTCCTTTCTGCTCTTGACTTTCCGCCAACAGTTTTTTAATATTTTCTGTATCTCTAAACTTGTGTATCCATGCTTAAATTGAAGGCACACTTGGTGGCCTTCTATACTACATCAAGCGAAACATTCTTAGCAAGGTTTCTGTAACCACAACACAACACAGCGTTTTCACCTGAAAGTTCGCCATTTTCTTTTATGATTACAGCTGCCAAGTAAACAGCGCTATCTACCTCAGACAATTGATATTAAAAATAACGGTTACATTTCTTCATTCTTTTGCCGCAAACTTCATTTCATTTCTCTTTTTGAATTATTTCCTTTGTAATAATTAAGTTCTTTCTGGGACATGTATTCTAATCTTAAAAAGTTGATATATGTAAATTTTGATGGATACCATCCATAACCAGAATGATGCATGTTCGGAATTATATCTCTCAGTCTAACCACCCATTTGCATGTTAATATGATGAGTGGAAAATCAAATATTTAGATGTATGATATTTTCCACGCCGTATTTAAGATTTTTCAAGAGATTTGTTTGCTTGTGGTTTTGGTGTTTAGTGATTCAACTCAATGCTTGGCGGAAAGCAAGCCGAACAAGGAAAAAGCAGTATCTGTCTCATAAAATGAGCATATGACGCGTAGAATGGGCCAAAAATATAAATCATAGACTGATGACGAATGAAAAATAAATAAATTCTAGTGATGAATTTCATTTATTTGTGCAGGATTAAAAAAAATATCTTTAAGCGAAGTAAATTTGAACCCTTAAGACCTCAAGATGTCCAGCAAAACACCCTCTGAAATAGGTGCCTGGAATCTTTTTTCCACAGCAAATGGCATTGGGAGCTTAGTTCCTGTTTGAGGTATGATGAATTTAACCAATATTTTCATACTGGAAGATAAAATTAATTTGCTTGTTTGACCAGGAATGTCACCAAACTCAAGGTCAATTAAAAACTTGCGGAATATTTTGAAAAGACCTTTAGGTAAAATGAACTTTACATAAAAAGAACGCATAATAACAAATAATATAAATTTTTGGTTCTCCGATTAAGAATTCAAAAATATGTTTATTCAATTAGTGGAAACTGCTCCAAACCGAATTCAAAAGGTAACTTCTGTTAAAAGAGAACATCATGCTATTACATAAATTTATCAGTATATAAGGGCATAGTTTTTGATAAAGAGCAATCTTTTACTTTGCCCGAATCATCCGATGCTCAATAAAGTAATTCTATATAAAAATAATTGTTTTAGCAGCAAATAAGTAAAATAATTGTTAACTGTAGCTTTTAATTGCATGTAAATTTACGATAAGTAGCAATTTTTAATGAAACACATTTGAAATATCAATTCAAAGAAATCCTATAAAAATTAAAAATAATTGAAAAAGAAATGATTAAATATGTACAGAGAGAAAAATAGGCGAAACTGAGAATGCAAGAAAAAATAAAGGCATAATACCTGGAAGCTAACTTTGCTTCATAAATCCTGCATTTGCCGGTCTGAGTATGTCCCTGACTCAGGCCATAGCGATGATGAATTCTATTACATTGAAATTCATCCAAAAATAGGTAAAAATTAGTCTTTTCTGTTAGGAAGTTGAATGTTCAATTACACTGTTCAACAGCAAAATTTTAAATTGAACAAAAGAAGCAAATTAGTATGTATCGACAACGAAAATGACAGACAAAATTAATAATTGGCTCGAGTTTTTATTTTACAAGTGTCGATTGTGGAAAGTTGTAACGCTGTAAATGTATGGCAGCGGAGATATTTTTTTATATAGATTGGCAATATCCGGATAAATCTTTTCATTTTAGATGACAATAATTGAAGACAGTTGTTCAGATCAGTTTGGCAACAGTTTGAGTAACATATCCTATTAATTGTATTGCTTATCTCTTTACTGCATCGGTATTTACAGGTATTATTCGTTTCGTTGCTATAAGTGAATATTTTGGCTTTAATTCCAGTATCATTGTGTGTTATTATTTATTTATAGCTTTTTATACTCGTTTACTCGTTTTAAAATGCGAGGAATTAGTATAATATGTCCTGACCACTTTTGCTATGTGTGCAGTGAAATTACTCTTTATAATAGTAACAAACGATAATGTCATTGATTAAAACAACATATCACTGTTATTTTTGTTGTCAAATCGGAAAGCAAGATAAATCATGCGCGCCGTATATTGTTGGCAAGATGTGTGCCTGCAACTTGCGAAATAGGATTTTTGGTATAATAAATGTGTTGATCCATTCGCTGCTATAAGTGTATATTTTGGCTTTGAATACACTATCATTTTGTGTTATTGTTTACTGATCGAAACGAATCAAGGTACTGTTTCAACTGGGCCGTTCGGCATTTCGTGTTTGTCCATAAATTTATTTTTTACACAGTCAAGGCCAAATTTTGTTCGCTTTTCTTCGGAAAATGACTGAATGTTCCTAGAAGCCAAGGAAAGAGATGTAAATGTAAGAATTTTAATTTTTCTATCCCGTTTCAAGATGGTTACCTGTTTTTTTTTTGCAATGTTTGGAGAAGCAAAGGAGAATTTGGCCCATTTTAAGTATTTCAAACATTTTGGTACTGGTGATACCTACATTTAATTGCAATTTTGTGAATACTGATAAAAGCAGATATTTATGTAAAATATTGGCATTCTGAAAAAAAATGGCTAAACCTTGAAAGAATGTGATTTTTCTTTTTTTTTGGAGGGGGACGTGAAGTGTGCATTTCATAGAACTACAAGATTATAGCTTGTTTGATTCGTTTGCTTGATTTAAAATGCAAAGAATTTGTTTAAATTGTTCTGATAATTAGTGAAGTAATGCGTTTTAATGTGTTGACTGAAGTAATGCTTTTTTAACAGAAAGAAACGATCATGCAATTGATTGAAATGAGATATCACCGTTATGTTAATTGTCCCACCGGAGACTAAGATAAATCATGAGCACCACACATTGTTGACAAAACTTGTGGCACCAACTTCCGAAATATGATTAATGGTGAATGTCGTTCGAAACCATTTGCAGTGCTCTTGATTTGGAGAGAATCCACAAATAATTACTAACTAAAAGGAAGAAGTCTATACCCCATCTAAACATATCCTCAGCTATTGAGAAAAGATATGAAGGGAAATGGAACCTAGAAGTGTTAGCACAAACAAACCATCACCCCGCCCTGCCTTAGCATCCGAGGCTGCGTTGAATGACAATCCACCACGACTTTAATCGGGCACTATTGCATAATAGACCCATTACAAGCGGCCCATGCGGCGACTTCTCGTTTAACCGGGGTGCGACCCGTCGTCGGAGATGGGCCCTAAGAGCCACACCATCACTTCTATACCCATCAGGGAAGAGAGAACGCTCTTAATTATACGGCGGCTTCTCATCCGTGAAGGGACGAGGTGGCCTATTGGTAAGGTTTCTGCTTTGGTTCCAGACCGCTCCAGACTGGAATCCCGTTTCCACTGAAGATCCACCGTGTATGGGGCCTTCTGCACGCTAAATCATACATACGGCCAAACGTCCACCCGTTGGTGTGGCGTGGAAGTTTGGAGAGGGGGTGCCAGCTCAGGTGTCGTCCTCGTCATCTGACCGCGGTTCAAAGTTACGAGGTCCGTCCCAAAATAGCTAGACCCCATGTTGCTTCAAAACGGGGCGTTAATAAAACTAATTCTCATCCGTGAACTCGCAGTGACCCCAGTTTTGGAAACTCAGAAGTGTTAACAGACAACTGCTGGATAATCAAAAAAGACACTCAAGAGATACAATACAAACGGCAGGGGAAGAGAAATCTCCGAAACTGAAATCGCAATAAATGTTGTTATTTCATTATGCATTTCTGTTCAGGTAATGGAAATTTGTCATAAAACATAATCAATAAATTTGTAAAAGGTTTTCCCATATTTAACCTTTTATCTGTGAAACATACATTTCATTGCCCCACATTTCTTATTTTAGATACTAGATCTAATGATTTAACAATATGTTAATATTCTATTCCCTTATTGTCTGAGAAAGTTTTAAAAAGCTGGTGATTACAGATGAAAGCCAGAGATGCAACGTAACATAATTCTAAGAGTAATTTCCCTAATAGAATATTTTTTTTACTTTCTGCAACGTTTTTTCGACGTTTCTTGCATAGTATTTTTAATGAATTTTGAATTAATTTCCATAATATTGCTTTAGTTTTATAAAATAATTTTCCCTGTTACTGCATGGTTAAATTCCTCAGCTGGATGAAAATTCTATTTTTTGTAATCTTTTCACATAATATATAACATATACTATTTCATAATGTTACCCTTTTTTAAAGTTATTATACAAAACAATTCCTAGAATACACCATAAATCATTCTCTAGGAACTTAAATGTGCAGCTTCCAATTATGCATTTTCGAGGAAATTTAATTTGGAATAAAAGCAATCTTTCGTTCACTCAGCCAAAAGTTATCGAAACACAGACTGTATTATATTATTATTAGTCAACATTAATCTTCCAGAACAAAAATTTAAAAAGTTTCATTGTTTAAATTCATTTGCACTTACCAGATTATAAGACCATATTTCTTCTTTTGCAGTGTGTTTAGTTTTATTGGAAGTGTTTAGTTTCAGTACATTAACAATTGTCCAAAATGTGTTTCACGCTTTTATTACATTTGCCTTCAGGAAAATATGGATTCAATGCGTTCTTTTTTATTCACTGTAATGTTATTAAAGTTTTTAAAATATATAGTCATTATAAAGTACAAATAGACTAAGCTTATATTAGTGACATAAAGGACTTAAATGTTTTTATTCAGCTGTTAATAGTTGAATAGATACTTTGCGATGTATAAATGATTTTACGTAAATTAAGTAATAAAAATATGCATTTGGCACAATTTATCTGCTAACGGATATCACGAGTATTCCAATAAAATATTTTGGAAAAATTCAATTATTTATTTTTACTCCTATATATTTCCTCTCTTATGAATAACTTTACTAGTACTTTCCATTTAGTGCAACAGGAAAAAATTTTCATTTTCAAAAAGTTAAACAAATTTGAAAAGTGCATTAATATTTCATATGTAGAAAAATGATTGAGATTGATGGAAGAGGGCAATATTTAGTTCTCAGAACAGAGCTATTCCCCTATAAAGTAAAAGCGAAAAGAAAGCGATTTAGAGGAAGAGAAATTAGTGTTTCATATGTTTAAATTTTCAAGGTAAATGAAGAAAATAAAATAAAATAAAACTACATGAGAGATATGCAGGGTATCTCAAAATCTTCATCTTGTTTCCTAGCTCGTCACTCTATATAAATTATTAATCATTTTTCATTCATTATAAATATGCTGACTTTTTGTTTCCTCTTGAAGATGCATTACAAAAATTGTCGAATGGTTGTTTCTGTTCGAAATGATTATGATGGTTCGTCTCGTGGCGAACTGTTTTGATTATTCATTCAAAACTGACTTTTACAAAAGCACATTCACAGCACTTCGTCCAGCTGGCTGAGTAGAAATCACCAATGACGATGCAACGTAAGTTTCTAACTCCATATGGGAAAATATCGTTATAAGTGAAGTGGACAAAATCTAGAATGTAAAAGATTTGAAAAATAGATACAACTGATCAGAAAGACTGATTATAGGTATGGTATGAAATTATGCAAGTGACTAGAGTTCATATCAAAAGTCTTAAATTTTATGTGTTTCTGTATTTTAGGATGTCTGTGCATATGTTGCTTATAATATTATTAGCAATTTTAATCAGTACAAACTTTTTCTGGCATCCTCCAGAGGCTGTTTGCACATTTTTAGACGAGTTTTGTAACAATAATTATAAAAAATAGACAGATATCAATACAAATTTAAATAATATTGTTCAAGCTTCTGCTACAGTTTAATAACAATAATAATAACTACATAACTTAAATAACATCTCCGACTCCCTCGTGTCTATTAATTCATAAACAATTTATCCATTTAATCTATTTGACCTTAATGGAATAAACAGTAGTTAAGAAATGATCAAAATGAAAGGTTTTCTGAGAATAAATAGAGACTGTTCATATATTTTCATACGATTTTTATGGTATTTAAAGAACTATTTTGCATAGACTTCTTGTGATTTAAATGCCCAGTGAGATAACTCTTATTCTTACTAATCCATCTACATCGCAACTTCCATGACAATAACCCTTTTTTTAGAGGGTTTTCTGTTCCATTCCTCTTGAGCAGCTTTCCAAAGTCAACAAAGGGTTGTAGGTTGATGTTTGTATAATGCAAATTTTAAAACCCCATGACTGATAGATCAGGAGATTTAGCAGGAAAAGTGAAGGGTGTATTCTGAAGGCACATTTCTTTTTCCATTTCTTCCGGAAATTAACAGTGAAATTTGATGTATGGCTGCTTGCTTTGCCTTGATGCAATTCAACAAATTGATGGCATCGTGTGTATATAAATGTTTTTTTTTATATTTGAAGAGTGAGGATAAATAGTTTTTCCGATAGACTTGACTGGATCTTGATATTTCTCTCTACTCTCTTTACTTTTATTTTGCCATTATATGAAAAAACAGCTACAATCGCAAATCTTTTAGAAACGCTTTCATTAGATTCTTTGAAACAAGTTCTAAGAGTTTTTTCAGTTTTGATGATATTAAAAATGTCTTTTTTTTCCTTGCTGTCATTTAAATGGATCCAAGATTCATCGATTGTTACAGCTCATAAAGAAGTTGCTTCTCATAAAGAATTCTTCAACCAGTTCTGCGTTCAGCGAAACGACGTGGATAAAGTCATTGAACATTGTATTTTTTGCCGTTTTTAAGATTCAAATCAGTGTTAATAATTTTGTTTCCAATTTATACTAAATATTTTAACGGTTTTGCAACAAATTTTGGACTTGGAAGATTTCCTTTTAACATTAGAAATCTCAAATTTGCAATATTAAAAGAATTGCGCTTATTCCTTAGATACGTATTTGGAGCAATTTTTCTGCTTGAAGCCACCTTTAAACTTTTTTCTTTCTTTTTAACAATACTACCTATCGCGGCTTTATATATCGAAAAACCATGGCTTTCACAGCGTCTTTGAATAAGTGAATAAGAATAACTCTCTTCGGAAAGAGCAGAAACATAGATTTCCGTCAATCGCTTCTTTAAAAGCACCATTTTGTATATAAACACTTTTATGTACCAGGCGGTAACTTATACTTTCAAAAATGAAATTGTTGTAAAAGTAATTTTTTCCAAGCAAAAGATTTTTTCATACAACAAAACAAAATCGTCGGTCTCTGTATATAATATTAGTTAAGAGTCTTTCAATATTTCATACATTATGCTGAATCTGGGGAATCATAAGGTACTTGGATGATAAGAATATGATGTAAACAAGTCAGAGTACTTAGGTTGGACAATCTTGGATTCAAGATCCATTACTACTGAACATTAAAGAATATAAGAGTTAGTCGGTAACTAAATATGCAGTCAGTTGTGGAACATTTTTGCCATGACGTGTTGTTTGAAACTGTAGTTAGGTTACATGTTCAGTTGAGAGCCTGGTCTTTTAAAAATGTCTAAGAAGTACGAAAAAAATGTGTTTACTATTGCAACACTAGAATATTTTAACTTTGTTTGAAGAAAGAATTTAATATTAAAACAAGTTTACATTCTATTTTCTTCATTCGATTTCTAAATTTCATCACTCGCGAACAATACGTAGAAAAAAATCGCATCTCATTTCGGAAATTGCATTGATTCTTTTCCACACGGAAATTCATCACACTCCCAATACCCAAACATAATCATTCACGTTCAAACACAGAGCTGTCTGTTTCAAATGAAACACAAACCATCCATTCCTGCATAAGCAATACGTCTTGAAACAGTAACAACAAAACAATCCTATGACATCTACAAACAAATATCTATCCTCGTAACAAATAAGCAAAATATCTGCCAGCATTTTTAACCTCCACTCGTCAATCGATACGAGGATTTTAAAATATCCATTTATCACATCATGTGATCCGATACTGACTGCGTTGCTACCATTTTTACACTCTTTTATCTTCCGGATTGTATCGTTCTAAATATTACTCTGAGATTCAGATGGGGTGAAATTTTATCCGAGAAAGTAAAACTCATCCGGTTTAAATGAAATGTTTACAATAGTAATGTTTCCTTTTATTGCTGATTAAATTTCATCAGTGTTGGAATATGAAAGAAGAATAAGAGTGTTCCAATTTTTTGGTATTAAGACATTGCGTTGAATCCCATTTAGAAATTATATTTATTACTAATATAATAGCCCATATCTGTCTCTCACTGATCCGGTAACGCTCTGACGTCACCAACATTAAAATTCGCAACATAGCACTGCGAGACGTTAAACAACATTATTTTATTGTTAGAGAACCTAAATTTCAGTAATTTTAAATTTAAAAAGTAATTGCCGATCTAATTTCAAATTTCATAGCTCTAAAATAGTGAAATAAAATTTGGTATCGATTGATATAAAATTTATCTCGCTATGATCAATAGTTCCCGAGAAATTTTAAATTATATTAATAGTATATTTCAAATTAATTTCCTTTTTTAATAGAAAGTAGTAAATCACGTAAGTGGTATATCATGCGCTTGATATAGTTTGAACGCAATCGTGAGGATATAATTTGATAATATTTTTTGACAACCTTAAAATTTATACAAAGACATCTGAAGTACAAGGAAAATTGTTACACAACGAAAAATACTTTACACGGAGTGTTGTTTGCCAAGAGGCTTTTTGGATAAAGAAATATGTAAATAATATGTAAATAAAAAATATTTCCTGTCATAAAACATGTTTATTTTATTTGTTTTCAATAAATGTTAAACATTTCTCTCGCATATATATCTATTTAAACACGTAAAATTTTATGGTAAATATCTCAAATGAAGAGGCAATTTATACCCGTCATACCATGACGGGTGATTTTCTAGTGTATGAATAATATGCATTTCTGAAAACGGAAATTTTTATGGAAGGTTGGCTCCTTTTAGGTCTTGGAAATTGAAAATTTCCCATTGTCAATAATTTGGCAAAAATGAGATTTATATTTTTTGATAAAAACGTACATATTTTTTAACTATAAGACTTATTTAACCTTCTATCTTTACATCTACAGAGCATTAAGTTACCGCTTTTATAAATGATTAGAGTTTCAGAGGTGCTGGCTTAATAAACGACAAATTATTTCCCATCTACATTCTTGATCCTACGTTATTATAATACAAATCAAATACCACGCTTTGTCATGGTCGGAATTTTTACCAGAATATTAATTAAACATGTGATCTAAATAGTGCCGTATTAAATTAAATAGAATTTATTCCCCTGCACCTTTATCGAAAGAACGAGAGGGAAATTATACGACCGAAACACCACGCTATCAACAACGATAAATGCGAACCAATTAATTTCGCAACAAAGCTACCTTCCCTGACAAAGCGCGGCAAATTCGAAGCGGCTAATGCCTTTTCCTTCCTTCATCCGAGTTTGACATTTATCTCAGAGCAGCAGTCATCAGAATTCAATGCCAGTGCCACCTATATTAGACTGTCTTCTGCAGTCGAAAGGGGTCATCTCGTTTCTGAGTTGGAGGACCTATGGCGAAATAATTAGGAGCAGGTGTGAGCTTTAGTTCGGAGAAGGGATTGGACATTAAACTCAGATAGAGGGAGATAGCAAACATTAGAAATTGATTTTTAAATGTTTTTCCTTGTTCCTTGGATTTGGGATTGTGTTTATTCTGAGGTGAAGGTAATTCTTAGGATTTCAAAAATGATGTACTTCTAGTAATTGACGTCTCGGTTATTTTGTATAAAACACAAACGTTTTAAAAATCGAAGTTTCTGAAAATATTACTTTAAAGAAGTGATTGAATCAGTGAAATAAAACCAGCTGATTTAGCCATTTTTACGACATTTAATTATTTTTACTATATTATAAAAAGGTTTCTCTTTATTTCTGATAGACAGGAACATAAATATTTTATCTTATTTCTTCGCGCTTGCTGTTTCCATTTGTCTACCTGGAATAAATAATGTTGTTAGAAATTGTGGAATTAATATTTCCGACTAAGGAAAGTTATCTACGAAAGGACGGAGAAAGATACTAAAAATAATTTTATTATGTTACATGTGTGAAATTCTTATGCTTTAGCTGTTTGTTATTACTATCAGCCCATATGATGCTAAAAATAATCTTTTAGTACTCCATTGGAATTCACTTTAAGAAAAAGGTTAACATCGCATTTGGAAGTTGCATGAGGAATATCTGGAACGGGCCTGGTGATTTTGAGCCTCGAGTAGATGCTGAAGGCAGCATATTATCCATCACAAAATCCTTCAAGCAGTGGCGGACTGGGTCTGAAAATAGTGGTTGCCAGGAGTCAGTGAGGGCCTACACATATCTATAATCGTAACATTAATTCATATATTATATATATATTAAATTATATATTTATTTTTTTATATTTAATTATATTAATTTAATTATATATTTAATTTAATTTTTTATTATATATTTCATTTTTCCGCGTCTTTAAAATAAATCCCTTTTAACACCCTTTAATTTTCTACGTTTAAAATACCGATATTATGATTAAAGTTATTTGATTTTACATTCCGCAAGTTAAATATTATATAAGAAACACGGACCTTGGGTACAGGGTTATTTTATTTACTTGCTACAGAAAAGTTTACTATAGAGAAAGAGTTCTTTTTTTCTCTCCTACATTTCCTGGGGCCCAAATTGTCTTCTGTTTAAGGGGGCCCACTTGCCATCGGGCAAGCTGGCAACCTCGCCAGTCCGCCACTGCCTTCAAGTGTATATATCTCATCAAGGAGAGGATCCATGATGGTAGTTTTAATATGCATCAGGCTCTCAAATAATGAAAAAGATCTTAAATAAGTTCAAATCTTGAATTTAAACCATGTGTTCAGAAACCACTATCTTTTTGACTCTGGAAATAGACAATTTTATTACTTGAAATTAAATTAATAAAAAATAGAATAAAACTAATAAAATTTCCAAAGTATTCGAAACTTATGTTTGCAACTTATTGAAAGCTACTTACTTAAAGGGTTTATTTTTTAAAAAATCTTTTGGAAAAATTTTTTAATCTTTTGATTAATAATAGGATATCGTTATATAGGCTATCTAGGCAATAAAATGTTAGTCCATGCTCAACGACCCAAGCTTTAATTGCAAAATAGAAAAAAGAAATTGGAATTATGAAATCGCTAAAGAATTTATTAATATTTAAAAATACTAAAAAAAATATTTGGTAGTTTATACTAAGAAAACATTGGAGCTAAAATTGCTGTTCTGAGAAGAATCATTGAATACTGTGTCTATAATTTTTTTTGTTCCAAAAGATTTTATTTCTATGAATCGTATATATGTTTATTTATCATATAATAAAATTAATGGGTTCGAAAACACAGTCTCATTGTATATTTTCCTCACGTACTCTACACTCTACATACTAAGTTGAAGAAGAAATAATAGAAATTCAACCAGTTAATGTCATGTTGAACTTTATATTTGTAACAAATATCTTATTTAAAAATTTGAATGGGTTCAAATCAGAAAAAACCGTTGGACTAAATAAAAGAAAAATTTTCTGCATTACAGCGAGCAGAAAAGTTATTAGCTGCTCAATTCAAGAGAACAAAAAAAGAAATTACTATTGAGGACAAAAAGGAATAAAAATATATTTTAAAACTAATTCAAACGAATTAAAAATTTACGAAGAATTGAAATAAGGATTTTCATTCTATATTCTAATTGGATATTAATGTAAACTTTCGGGAAGAATTATATTTATCTGAAAGGCAGTCGGAGGCGCAAGAAAAATAACAAAACGAATTCTTTTTAGTTAAGAGACTATGCAATTGTCTACAAAAAAATTGTTTTGCAGAAATAATAAAATATGAACATTTTGTTCTAACTTCACTTTCACTGACAAATAGAAATTCTGTATCGGATTCTATTCATGGATCCAGATAACAAAGAAGGTTGCCATTTCACTTTCCATAGGCTGTCCGCGAAAGCATTTCCGCGCAAACCGTTTCGGAATCCATTCCAGCAAAAATTGACGTAGGAAAGCTTTTTCATGAACCACCTGTCCCGTCGTGTGTAGCCCCGTTCAGTGTAATGGTTATTGCGTTTGCCTTACACCTCTATGAATGTTAGTTCGATCCCCGGCTCGGCGGAATTTGAAGTTTTGTCACAATCTACAACGAGATAGTACAAGTAGGTTAAATTAAAAATTAGATTAATCAAATTAATAATTAAGCTTTAATTAATTAAAATTCCTAATTAATCTACTTAATTGACATTCAAGATAACTCTAAGTTGGACTAAGATGACGTCAGAAGAAGGGGTATTCCCCTTCTGAAAAGGGGATCGGACCCCTCTGTAGGAGCACGGCTTCGGAATGGGGGGTTCTATTTTGGCTCTTAACAACCTTTTGAAACAAGCTTGAGGAAAGCCTGAAACAAGCTTGTAATAAAAGCTTGGGGAAATCTTACTAAAAACCTTGCAGAAAACCTTGTTTCTTGTTGACTAGCGAACCTTTCCACTACCTTGCCGAAATGTTCAACCCTTGTCATGGAAACCTTTGTGGCAACCCTATACCCTTGCAGACGACAAGGTTTCCAAAACCTTTTAGACAAGCTTCCTTGGCTGTTTGGGGATTTATTTTAGTTACATTTAGTTTCCCTTTTGAAACAAGGCAAAAGCTATTTTGGGACATACCTCGTAATTTTGAGATGATCAGATAACGAAGATGACACATGAGCTGGCATCCCCTCTACAAACTTCCGCTTGGGATTACGTTTGGTTACATACTATAATCTAGCGCACAACAGTGGACGATGGACGAAGGATCTTCAGTGGAATGTGGTTTCGAATCTGGAATCCTCCGGCCCCCTAAGCTGAGGCCTTACCACTGGGCCACCGCGGCCCTGTATTCATGGGAATTTAACAATTATGAATTCGTAGGAGGTCTTTCACTTCCCTTGAAATCAAGATACTTATGTGCAGTAGGGGCCTAATATATAAAATACTAACATTTTAAATTTTTATGACAACAAATCGTTGAATAGTTGACTAATTTTTTTTAAAATTCCTTGTTTTTTATTGTTTTGTATAGTGAATAAAGGGAGCGTTCAAATTAGGTTTGATATAATTCTAATTATCTATTGTACTTCTTTTTCCTAGTTTCGATGCAAACTTTTTCTGTCGTTTAGCCAAAGAACAATAAACCAATAGTTTTGTTTTTCGCCTCTTTTGATAGATATAAATTTATTCGATTCAAATTGATCTGAACACATTTTAAATTGAATTGAGCAAAATATCTATATACTATTCGTATTAGCTTTCAATTTCAGTTCCGCAGCATTAAATCAACATAGTAATTGCAAAATGGGAATAATAAATATAATACAAGCCAAAAATTTGATAGTCAGCTCATATCATTGAACTTATTGTCGTTGGAAAACCATTTTGAAACGGAGTAAAATCTAATATTACTATAAAACATTCTTTCATCTAAAAGTTATATATTAAAGAAATACAATGAATATTTTGTCTTATAACATTTCCTTAAGAAACACCTCTTTATTAATTTTTATTCAAAAATTATTATAATAGACAAATAATTCACAAGACGGAGATCTGACTAACCATTAGTATATCTGTCAGAAATATTTTCCCGTTAGACTTGAACTTTGTAGAAACCTTTAATATTAATTTTATTAATCGAAATGCTCAATTCCAGTTAGAGGAAACTCTCAGCCAATTTCACAATAACTGAGATACTCCGTTGTCAGCTTCTCTATAAAGCCTGCGAGTCCGTGAAATTAATTCGTCAGCAGCCGTCTATCGAGCCGGTCCGGGATATACAAACCAGTTCCTGAGCATCCTATTCATCCATCTGCCAATAGACGGGGGTGCTCAAGGCACTGACCAGAGGGATGAGAAAGGCATCCTAATCAGTGCCGTTTCTAATGATAAGCTGTAGCTGAGATTACAGACGCTGCTGTAACGGCTCCACATGAGATATCGATTGGACGACTCTGAAATCCATTAGGTGTGCTGTAATTCCGTAGTTAGATGACCCTGATAGAACTAACTCCAGGAGTAAACAAGGAAACAAAAGCATTCATATTGTTCTTATGATAAAGTTGGTCAATTTAGAATGAATAATATATATGATTCACAACATGTTATTAGAGAGACAAAGAATCTTTTAATGGATTTCGACAGAATTTTTTCAAATTGTATTTTATATTTTCCCCCAGCCACACAGTATTGTAACTTTTCTATGTTTTGGCTGGGCGCATATTTCAAATTGGTATTTTGTAATAATGTAATTGCTCAAGATTATTCAGAGATGTATTTAAAATCCACCACTGTTTTGGATGTAGTATATGCACTAGTTTAGTGTATTGTAGTGTAAGATATTGTCTAATATGGCGAATATTTTTATGTTTCTAAAATCCACCTAGATCTCCTTATTCTTGGTGACTGGGGGGATGTCTACTTTCTTGCTGACGGGAGACTCTCTCCTTTTTTCTCTCTTAATTATTATTATTCAACACTGTCCCGCTAAGACCCTTACACCCTTTCGGGTAGGTGGTGTGGTTTCCTTTCCTTCTAGTTGGATATGTTTTTGAGATATTTTGTTCATAGACAGACTTACAAGATTCTAAAAATAGGTTTGTTTCGGACTCTAGGAAACATGGAGATGTATCAAAATCTCGAGATCAAATTTTTTAATGATTAAAATTCTTTCTGTTTCTATACCATGTATACGTGAAAGAAATAATGAAGCGTTTTGAAAGACCAGCTATCTCAAACCCCAATGTCGAAAGCCAGGCTTTACGTATGCTCGGTTATAATGAGGACTCAATACATTTAATTACATTTCTGCGAGGATGGATGTAAAAAAACGTTTAAAAGGGTAATAAAAAATTATTTATTAATATTGGACAGAAAATACGCAGGAGAATTAAGACGCATACTTACCGTTTACATTTCCACATAATCGCCAAATCTATATAGGCATTTATCTGAACGCAGGACAACTTATTTAGCCCGGCTTGGCAGAAATCATGTCCTGCCCATTGAGTTCTCTGCAACTGTTTTCACATCTCTCTCTGAACAGAACCTAGTTCCAGATAAGTGTGCTTTCAATTTCGGATAAAAGAGATAATCATTGGGTCATCGTGAAGTTATGCGACGCAAACGACCTGGCACTGTGAGTGATGGTGCATACTGCCCTTGCATGATTATACCCACACTGCTAGCAAAACTCGAATTTCTGCGTAAGTACAAGTGGGAAGTCTGGAGCCACTCCCCCTACAGCCCAGATTCGGCACCCAATTTGTATTCAAAACACTTATCCGGAACAAGGTTCTTTTCAGAGAGTGATGTGAAAACAGTTGTCGAGAACTGGCACAAAGGACAGGATGTGATTTCTGCCTAGCCCTGTGAAACAAATTGGTCCTGCGTTCAGATAAATGTCTAAATAGATTTAGTGATTTTGTGGAAATGTGATCGGGAAGTATGCCTCTTAATTCTCTTACGTATTTTCTGACCAATGTTTATGAATAATTTTTATAACTCTTGCAATCGTTTTTTGGATCTATCCTCATATATTATCTATGTTAAAATGATTACAATATTTAATAAGTATTTATAATTACAGATATATGCAGTTAGTAATTATTCCTATCGGATGGCACATCATGAATCGTCGCTTTTTTCCATAACCCATCATGGATGAACTGTCTCCGTCAGCCGTCTGTCTGTCTCTCCGGTGTTTGTGCGTAGGTTGTTCTCTGGTGTTCCATACGACTGCAGCGCTTTCTGCTGGCCGTTATCTGGTGGTCCACACTAATTATAATTTTTAATCGATACATGTTCTTTAATATCAGCATTTACAAATCCTTAATTATAAGTAAAATAAACAATAAACCTGCTTACGAATAGACTAACATTATAACAACTTTTCTAAATTTTCAGTTATCAGCTAAAATGCACATATTTCTTCGGAAATTCACGGGGACAAAAAGATATTGATATTCAAAAACTTTGTATTCTAAAGTAACATTCTGATGAGGTTCTTGGCTGCTGAAGTTAGAAAATTGCTAAAGGAAAAGTTGACGATGGGTGCTTACATATTGATGGTAATACACATGTTGGCATACGTCAAAATTATCTTCTTCGAAATGTTCTTCTATAAAGGATAGATCTAAAAAATAATTTAAAATACCCATTGAGATATTCCATATTATGCATAATTTATATTGTTAATAAAAAGATTAAATAAAATATTCCCTTTGAAGTTCTTAACAAAAGTTTAACTAATTTAAAGTTTATAAAACATAATTTCATATCAGAAAGTAGATGATAGATGAATAAGCGCAATAAAATTAGTAAATTAGTACATTACATAAATATTGGAAGCGCAAATGCTTAAACTGTCTATAAAATATTTTTTTCTAGATTCCTATAATATCATTATAAACAAGTTTTACTGTATTGCATGATTTCTTCCATACAGTCAGTAATATTTGCATAAACTTATACGTATTGCCACATTGTTATTATTAAATAATATTACCATTCTCAGGTACAAGAGATTGATAGAAATACCGTATACATTTAGAGCTGAATTATGGCATTCATATGTACTTTTTATCGGAAAAGATTAAATTCTTTGAAAATCTCTTGGAAAAAAAATAACATATTATAGGTTCTCAGATCTTAGAAGAAAGTGAAAAAGTTGCTTTTTACGTGATTTGAATTTGAGAGTATTTTGTAAGATTACTGGATATTTTTCTGCTAGTAGTATCTTTCATGAAACATAAAACTGCTTTCTTAGTATAGAGAAGATATATTTAAGCAGGGAATCGATCAATAGAAGGAATGATTCCAATTTCATATAATGAGCAAAATATATTCTAAATTTTCTTGCACATCACATAATACACTTTATATACCCTCGCCGAATTTATATTCAGTGAAAATTAATGCCCTAACAGGTCAAATCTCTACGGAAAATTCTAGGACCTTCTTCTTAAACAAACTAAATAATATTCATCAGATACTGGTTTGGAAATCTGTCCTTAGAAGGCCTTGAGTTTCTATTTCATTCGAAAAATTCAAGAATCCAATTCTTCCCCAAAAGCTATCTACCATCTACAACAATCAAAAACACTATCGTGCCAAATAAAATCGAATGTCTTTTTACAGCAAACTCCGCAGAACATAGTTTCCGTTGCCACTCTAGAAAACAAAATGAGATCGAATTCTTCCGCAAACCTTTTTCCTTAAAGGTACTTCCTTTGGATTGGAAATGCCTAATTCATGAAGTAACTTCTGTTGGTGTCAGCTCTTGCAAACCAATGACAATAGTTGTTTTCTTTTCTTCGATGTTTTCTCTCACGCGTTTCTTTGTGAATCACATGTTAGGGTGCTGCCAACATGTAAATTATCAAGGAGGGATTGGTGTATAAGTTAACATGCTTCAAGCTGAGATGATGCACTCCAATGTTGCTGAAACACTAGGCATGGGTGTTTAAATCAGAAACCTATAGTGTTTGGTCTGGATCACTGGCTGTAAAAAAAGAGAGATGTGGAAAGAAAAATCGATAGACGTTTTGATCTGAAAATGAGCGAAGAAGAGTTTGGTTCTTTTCAAGAATACAGAGTAGCCATAAAATAATGCTATATTTTAGATCCGTTTCTGCAGTGGTGGCGAACCTATGACCCGCGAGTCAGATACTGACCCACGAAGGTTTTTTAAATGACCCACACGTTGATTTGTATAAACTTTTTTTCTGTATCTTAATATGTCCAAGTGGATGTTTGCTGACTGGTTTTCCATCATATTACTGCACATTTGTATGACTCATGACAGTCGGTTGTAAACTTCATTTCCCAAAGTGAAAGTTCCAAATCAAAAAGAAGATGTAGTTTTTCTTAAAGGATTTTAAAAGTGAGAAAGAAGGTCAATCGTTTACTAATAACAAATTTTCGGCATTTCCAAAGTATGGGTACTCTTTTTACCACAATTTCCCCTTTCCAGGTAACGCCACTGGCTTATTGACAGACGATAGTATTAAACGGTAGCTAATATTGAAAAAATAAGGAACAAAATTTCACCCACTTTTCAAAAAGGTTCGCCATCACTACACTTTTGCAATCTATTTGTCCAAACGTAACAAGATTTCTTACAGAAGCACATCGGAATATGCCGTATCGATTCATGTAGAAAAAGAAGATATGACAGCTTATATCATTTTTAGAGAAGTATTTATTGGCTGAAACATTAAACCAATAAATAAATTAAATAAGCTAATAGAGAAAATCGTGTTGACTGTTCTGATTCCTAACTGCCAAAGGCAAGCTGATAACCTTATATAGACATCTCCGCATCTCCCCTTTTTATTAGTATTACTAGTAATGATGTTTGTATTTGTTTTCACCTTGGTTGTGTGTTATATTCGGCGTATTTCCCGACTCTGACAAGAAGGCAGCTGAGAAGTCAGCATCATGGGATATCAGGCATGTCTATTTTGGTAAGTTAGCAGATATCAACACAGTCGTATTTATCACGACACTGTTTTTTCTTACCAAATTGTTATCCATTTCGTACTTTTCCCTCTCTCAGCGAATGCATTCGTTTGTCTGAGATCGAATGCCAGCCGTCTTCTTCTGAGTGTAAGCAAAAACCGACAACTGAAAATCTTTATCTCTCGAATCAAAATTATTTGCTGATGATTATGAAACGTCTATTAGAATTTTAAATAACTACAGTTCACAAAGAATGACTCTCCGTTATACATGTAGCAAACACTTCAGGTATAAAAATTTTTATAACGTGAGAGAAACTTTCTTTAACATTACCTGAAAATGAACTAAATTAGAGTTGTTTTCACATTTTAAAATGTTGCGTAAATTTAACTGAATCCTAACAGTGCAGCTTCCTTCATATAATAAATAGATTTCAAATAATCAATCAAAATTCTAACAAAATTACTTCTACCATGTATTTTTATTAAAGAAAATTTAAGAATTTTTTTTAAAAATTAAGATTGAATTTTTAATTTCATGAAATTTAATCAAATTTCTGAAATTAATAATTTTAAATGTAAAACTGGCTATTTAAAAATTTACAGAACTGAATTAAATATTTGCAACCATTCTTTTCTATTCTCTGTAATTTGATTGTTTTGTGAAAGATGTGCGCATAATTCTGTATTTTAATCTGGCTGCATAATGAGATGTCTTAAAAAGCATAACAAACTAAACTTGTATAAATATTTGCTTTGAAGTTAAAATTTTTAAAAATAGTAGAAAATGGAGGTTTGAAAAATGCAGGAAATGAAAAATATAAAAAGATTATTCAGAAAAAGAATGTTCTGACATTAATATAAATAAAATATATGAAATCATTGGAAATAGATTCTATCAACTCTGAAGCATATTCGAAATTCTCATATTGTTCGGTAATCAAAAAGTTTCTTTCTTAATTCGAAAATTCTTTATAGATCATTTCTTTCGTTGTTTTATGTTAAAAGAATCTGTTTTCCAAAACTAATTACGTTATTCCAATCTTCAAACAGAAAAATAATCTTCACCTCAAAGTCCTTATCCAAACGTTGGTATGAAATTGAGAATGTATTCCAATAAATCCAAAGCTAAAAGAAATAGTAATATTTCCGAATCAATAGCAATTTATGGAAGATTCTGATTTATTAAAAGATCGAATATTCCAAAGAAACGTGGAAACAAATAAGTAAGTAAGTTTATACGAAACTTTTGCCCCAGACTTTTCCGATAACTTTATTTTTGGTGCAAAACCAAATAAAAAGAAACAAGGACTCCCCATCGGCAACCATTTTTCCATAAATGTTCATCTGGTAAATATTTTCTGCCGTCTGTTTGCGCTATTTCAAAAACTTTGGGTTCCTTATCGTCCAAATTTGTGCAAGATGGTGTCTTTTTACAGGATATTATGAATAAGATTTGATTTCTAATGAAAGAGGTCGGCTGGCAGCTTTTTGTTTGAACCTCACTGCCAAACGCACCGTTAAAAATTGGTAATTTCCATTTCTTCATATTTTCAAACTGTATCAAGTTTACGCATGTTGTTTTAATTGTTATTTTTATTTAGGTGATTCCGGTTTGCCTAGTTATAGTGAACTCGTTATGAATTCGAAAGCAATATGGGATTTTAACAAAAATAGAGAAAATTCCAAAGGACTTTTTGAATTTGTTCAGAAATTTTTCTTTATTTTTAAGGAAATTATGCATTGCATCGGGCGTTGCATTTTAAAGCTAATACACATGAAACTTATATTATCATCATGCAAATTGAAACTTTTTTGAGTTCTTTTCAAAATTTAATTAAGCAATAGTAGGAAATATATTTCTTTCCATATCAATACATATGGCACCACTTGGCGCAAAAATGTCGCGCATCATATATTTGACTAGAATTTAAGCTATAACGAGGAACAAGTAAACTGATACAATTTTACTTTCATGCATCAGCAGATAGGGCCTATCACAATTCGAAAAAAATTGGCAATCTTAAAGTTTTTCAACTTACTATCTTAAAAATGTTTATAAAATATTGATTTTAACTGTCCGTCGCGAGCATTTAATCTGTGAGATGAAGTATCCATATTTTTATTGTCTAAGGTTTTCAAATAACAACGTTCGTATTTTTCTATAGTATAATATAGAAAATATTATATTACAGGCTGTATAATATCTTTTAATTTCATTTTCGGTTGCATGAAATTTTTCATTTGCTTTAAGATATCTTCTAATCTCTGATTTCAGATCTGAAAATGCAATCAAATTTTCAATTTGATACGTGCTCTTACATGACTGAAAGTACAGGGCTATCAGCCTACTAAATGCGCTACTTAGTCGCTAACTGTAATAGCTACTTTAGCTCATCTTTTGTTTAGCATACAAAAGAACGTGTCGTCAGGAAGACATCCGCAGTACATCTTAATTGCAGTTCTCTTTAGTGTTACAATTTGGGGACAGCTTTCAACTCTGAGCAACTAAGAATTCCAGTTAAATGTCTTTGGCTCAACTGAAGACGAAGACACTGAACAAGATCACCAAAAGCATGGTGTCCGTGATACACAGCTTCAAAGAAGAAATGGTTTCATAGTCTGAAGACTACGATTGATAATGAGAAGCCATTAGCAGTTTACTAAAGCAAAATTGAATGAGTGCTTGATTTGGCCCTCTCAAAAAAGTCAGATGAGGTAATAGTTTCCAGGCTACATGAAGAGAGTCTATAAATCCTCTACAAATGGTTCTTTTTTCGAAAAAAATGAGGACTTCCTGGCCTTCGTCTCAGAAGCTAAGCAGTTTGTCTATTGCCATAACATCAGAGGTCTTCTAGGAAAATTAGATGTCACCTTTTATATTCCAGCAAAGTGGTGATTACTTTTAGATAGAAATAAGTATAGTCTAAATTGTGTATTAATGCATATTGGCAATGTGCATGGAGTTGTACCAGTTAGCCATTCATTGTACTCAGGACAAGCACATGGCAACATTAAAATGGTCCTTGAATAATTAAGATGACGAGCATAACTGGATCATTTATGTAGATCTTAAAATAGTTAACATTCCCCTCTTTATCCAATAGAACGGATTCACAAAATCTCCATGTTGTCCCTCCTGCAAAGATTGTGGGACAGCTGAACTCGAGCAAACACTGCACCCAGAAGTAGCCAATTCTTTGATCCCTAGAAACAGACATGCCATCCTATTTCAGTATCTAAATTGTCAGCCGTGAGATAAACGTTGTTATTTCACATCACCGCAAGCTTGGCTTGTTGAAGCAGTTTATCAAGGCATTCAATACTGATGGTGAATATTTTCAATACATTATTTCTTCTTTTCCTGCTTTGTCTTTCTAGGCTATCAAAGCTGTTATGTTCGTTGGAACTTTCCACAAGAATTATTAATTTTTTTTAGCATTTACATCCATGAATGTAGAAGGTAAGTTGAAATGTAATAATACTGGCTTACTATAAGAGATGAGGGTAAAAGATTAACACATTTTATGGAATTTTATTTTTTTGATGGGAGCTTCCTGATACCTATAATTTTCAACTAAATAAATAGCAAATAATCATGAAAGTTCTATAAAGTAACAGAAATATGGCATTCTTTGTGACAATCTGGTTGGATATATTCATTGCGCAACGTGCGTTCCTGAAACACGTGAAACTGGCGCGGTGCAGTGTTCCAATTACCACGGATAGTGACATGTATTTTTTCCATGATGGGGCGCCCTGAATATATTTTGTAGACACGTATATGCTATCAAGATAACGTGGAAGTCACAAGTAATCATCTCGGATTATAACGTCTAGCATTCGACAATTGATCGTTAAAAATAAAGTTAATATTTTGCCAATGCAAACGATTTTTAAAATTCGCATATTAAATATTCATATATATGGGAAAGTAGATTGTTGAAAACACTGATATTTGTGAAGAATGATTCCATGCGTTCAAATACACAAAAGAAACCATTCACTTAACTGATAAAATTTTGATCTATACAATCAAGAAATAAAAGAACTTCATCACTACAAAGTTAAAGTAGAACAAAACAAGAGAATGAAAAGGCAAACAAAGAAAGAAGAAAGTAATTTCTTCGGTATTTTATTCTGTTTACTTTATCACCAGAACAAACATATCAGTAGCAATATTCAAGACTTAGCGTCCACCCTTCATCCGACGTGTGAGCGACAGGACGATGGTTTTTCCCAAAAGTGTTTTTCTTTCTTGGCGACATGTTTCTGGGTCGCTGGTTAAAGGCTTATTAAAATGGAATGCAGTTCCTTTTTTCCTCCCATGGTAAATGTCCGTTTTTGTTTGGGAGTTTCTTGGATGAAGACCCTTTCTATGGTTGTCAGAAACTGGATTCGATATTTTTGTCTCGTAAAACTTCCATTCAATGAATGATAAGGACATAAACTGTCCTGAACGTCGAGTAATTTATTGCCGGTTACGTCACTCATGCGTCGAAGAAGAAAGAAACTCGCTGTTATGACCTAAAATTATGATCTGGTAATTTATTTTGCAAAGCTTTAGAAGGTCATTTCTGTATCCTGATGTATGATGAGACGATATCACAAACAAAATTGTTGACGTTTTACAGAACTACAGTTTCAGACATTTTTGTTCAAGGAAAAAAAAAGAGTTTCACAAATACACTAAGCATAGTTAGATAAATTGACAATATCATTAGATCTTTATTTTGAACAAATAATTAACCTTTATATTACGGATGAAATATAAATATATTCCTTTATATTTTGATAGATTGTGAATTCTCACAACAACTTTTCGAAATTGGGATTCTGGAATAGGAATGTTCTTTTACCGAATTTCAAGTTGATAGAAGAAAACACATGATGTTGTACGAGACCAGCTGTAGGGTTAACATTTCCTGTCATTTTTATTTATTGATAAATTTAGCTATTTCAAAAGTTTTCTGCAATATGGCAAATGACTCACATATCTACAAAGGGATCTAATTGTTTTTCGGTATAAAATGCGTATTTATCTAAACAGTCAAATTATAGTGGAGAAAATGTTGTCGGATCAATATCTGTACTTCTAGTTAGAATATACATATTTAATATTTTTTAAATCTATCATTCCTTGATTTTTTCCTTCTGATTTATTGGCTCTCGATACCATTATAGACAGACTCTGAATACCCTGCACATAGTGATACAAAAATCGTCTGATGGGTGTAATCAATGCAGATTAACAAACAATATAATAAAAAATTCATGACTCTTTATTTTGAGAATATTCCAGAAAGACAAAACCTAGTAAAGGTAGAAAAATTAATCATCATTTTTTGAAATTTATAACACAAGTAGACAGCAGATCACTAATAAAAATCAATCACTGCACTTTCTATAGCGCTCGGCGTATAATAGTTAAACAGCTTGCTCTGCTGACCAAACTCAAACAGACTTACTTTTTGCTGAGAGCTTGCAATTTTATACCTTTTCCAACAGAAAGTGACTCACATAGTAATATTTCGAAGGTTCTTGATGTTCCTTTTTCCTGGTAGAGATAGGGCCAAATTTTTAGAAGCTTCGTTCTGTCGCCGAAGTCGCCAAATTTATCGCCAATTCGCCAAAATGCTCAACTTGTCGCCAAGGTAGGGGTTCATTGGCTTGGCTTCTAGTAAAACCTCTGTAAAACTCTCCTACTTCTCATAAGTTTAGAATGTTAGGAAACCACTTTACAGCTTCGTAACGCCAATTATCCAACAGCAACTTTACAGTTATTGCCAATGTGGGACGATTAGAATAAGTAACCTCTTAGGTACTACGCATGGAATATCCAGTAATCTTTAGATTTCGAGTGAGAGATAAGCTAAAAAATTTCTCACTATACGGATTTTGTTAAAGACAAAGGAAAAGGGGTTCTCCATTTTCAATTATCTAGTGCTTAAGATCTGAGGTTTCCTTCGAGTGCCCGTGCAGTTATTCTTCTTCTTTGCCCTCATTAGCCGTCAAAGTGCTTATCATACGTGGGTTCACCGAATAGGAAAGGACAGCTGTTCCGAAATTTTTTCTATTGTCAGCACCTTTTTCGAACCCAGATTTTTCAAAGATGCCCAAAGTAAAACATCAAAAAGTACTTCTTGCAAAAAAAGTCAATAATATTTGGGTTGATTAGAGGAAAATAAACAAAATGCATTTTTAGGTCACATCTGAATTTATTGAATAAATTTTAATAAATATTATTATCTCTGTTATGAATGAGCCTGCTGATAACTACACATTTTCCTAATTATTCAAATTAATATTTGGAAGCTAACTTATGGAATATTTAAGTAATACTTATTGTTTAATACCTCTTATTGGTGTTTATAGATCTATATTTGAGATATTGGTTTATTGAACATCAAGCTAATTCCTATCTACATTCTCAGTCCTGCCTTGTTACAATACAAATCGCACACTACTTTTCAGACGGCCGAAATTTTCCTGGAATATAAATAAACATGTGAAAGAATTGCTGCTGCATTCAACTGCACAGTATTTATTACTTTTGCTTTCATCCAACGGACAAGAGGTAATTACGCGACCGAAACACAACGCTCTCAACAACGATAAATGCGAACCAATTAATTTCGCAACAAAGCTACCCTCCCTGACATAGCGCAGCAACTTCGAAGCGGCTAATGCCTTTTCCTTCCTTCATCCAAGTTTGACATTTATCTCAGAGCAGCAGTCATCAGAATTCAGTGCCACTGCCACCTATATTAGACTGTCTTCTGCAGACAAAAGGGGTTTCGTCTCTAAGTGCGAGGACCTATGGCGAAATAATTAGAGGCAGGTGTGAGCTATAGTTCGGTGTAGGACTGGTCATTAAACTCAGATTTAGAGAGACAGCAGAGATTAGAAATTGTTTTCTAAATATTTTTTTCTTCTTCTTTGGAATTGGGATTGTGTTTTTTTCGTAAGGTAAATACTGTATTTTTTAGGATTTCGAAATTGATGCACTTCTAGTAGGGAGCATCTGGGTTATTGAGTGTAGGACAAAATCATTTTGAAATTCGAAGTTTTTCAAAACAATTTCTATAAATAAGGTGTTGAATCAGTGAAATAAGACCATACGGTTCTATTCAGTTTACATATATCTGTCAAGTGTTTAATTTTCTTACGGCTACGGTGACCTATCGCTAGGGTCTCGGTTTCAAGATACTAGGGTCGCAATTTCAACTCTTGATTCCATCGTGAAGGGAAGACAAAGTGTGTATTATATTTGTCAGACAGTCTCTAGCTATACTGAAGAAATTCAGAGAATGAAATAAAGACTGCTAAATTATATTCATCACTTGATCATGATTTAATATTACTAGGTACGTCACAAAATTGCTTTAGTTCGATGGTTGGACGGAATTGATTTAGATGGATGCTTAGATAAATGGAATGATGATGGATGGGATGCTTAGATAAATGGAATGATGATGGATGGAATGCTTAAATGGATGCTTAGATAGATGGAATGATGATGGACGGAATGTTTAGATGCATACTTAAATGGAAAACTGCTAAATTGCATTCATCGCTTGATCGTGGTTTAATATTACTAATTCCGTCACAAAATTGCTTCAGTTGGATGGTTGGATGGAATTGGTTACATGGATAGACCGATGATGTATGAAATACTTAGATGTTTGCTTAAATGAAAACTTCCAAAATTCATTCATCACTTCATCATGGTTTAATATTACTACAAGGGTTGTAAATAAAGTAGTGGCAACATAGATAGTAAAAATATTTTTATAAACTTACAAGTAAATTTGCATTACATTCCTTCAGTATAATCACCAGCAAAGTTCTGTACCTTTTGCCAAATATCGGAAAGCCATAGGATATCGTTGGGAAGGTATTTTCTGTTGATGACAGCAACGGAGCACCCTAAAATTCGCCATTTATTCAGTTTGTGCCACACTGTTTGATGACTGTTACCAACATCTACGGATAATTTCTGGACAGCCCATAGACGATCTATGGGAAAAAATCCTACTTTGATATCAATCTAATGTTGAGGAATGATCGGCCGACCTGTGCGGTGCAAAATCGCAGTGTCCTTCCGACCCGAAATGCTTTGATTCATCCTGCAACCGACCTATACGGTAACGCCCTATACGATAACATCCAGATGCATTTTTGCCACTGGCAACCTCGATTTTAATCCATGACCACTGATCACCTTTTGTAAACATGATTTCGAACTATAGTAATGGCACTCTCCATTTCAACGCCACACAGCAACTACCCTTCTAATTGCATCGACTGGTTTTTGCAGTCTACACATCGATAACAGCACCACCTAACGGCTTCCATATACAGTTTGCGCATGCCTGATCTTCTGCGGACTTTCTGGACTACGTTGCCACAACTTTATTTAGAAACCAAGAATGTCCGTTACAAAATTTCTTTAGTTGGATGGAATTTGTTTAGATGAATGGAATGATGATGTATGTAATGCTTAGATGGATGATTAAATGGAAAACTGTTAAGTTACATTCATCACTTGATCGTTGTTTAATAGTAAGGGTTCGTCAGAAAATTGCTTTAGTATAGCTATAAAATGGAATTTTGATCTAAAAACCGAAATATTCCAATGTATGTTGGTAGCCATCAGTTGCTCTTCAATACATGATGGAATTAGTGAGAATAAATTGGGTTGAAAGATTGAAGTTTTCCCGAGAATTATTTATATATTTCTCATGATGCTTTAAAAATAATAAATTGAATAGCAACTCTCTTGGGTTGGATGCGTGATGCAGCAAAACTTCAAAGCACTGCTTTAGAAGAAGCTATAAGATACGCTCATCTTGAATGAAAAAATAAAGGATTCCACCATTTGCTTATTGTAAATTATAGAAACCTCGATCTTGATCATTAAACCCAATAAAACATTCTAAAGAGCACTTCAAAGATTTGCGAACACAGGAAATGAAAATAAATAAAACATTTTTACTAATGTTCTAAAAAGTAGGATATTTTTATTTAAAAAATTTTGAGTTTTAGTCTTTTATTTATAATTAAATATTCCAGAATATTGAATCAAATATCGAAATCAAATTTTTCTTAAATTCATCAAAAAGTGGTGATCCCAATGTAGAATCAAAAAATAAATTAATTAATCGGTTAACTGATAATTAAACACAGAAAATAATAAAATAATGTAATGTATAATACATATAGAAATTTATAGAATTTCAAAACAAAATCCCAACACATCAGGACGTGATTGTAAAATATTTTACAAAATTCTTTACAAACATAAAATATGTCAAGATAAATAAAAGTGTCTAAAAATCCTATACAGATGAACAAAGAGCTATACAATAAATTTAATTAGTTTTTAAACAAAAATTTTATTAGAGTACTAACTTTTTATAATCATTACATCTTATTGCTTTGTATTAAGAATGGAGTAATATATAATTTTTTTGTCAGTACAAATTATTAATAGAAGTGTTTAAAATACATACTGCACCTATTTGTTCGTTTCTTTGTGAACTTTTTTACTAGCCTTTAATTGAATGCCGACGAAACAATCCCTCTTTTTCCGAAATAGATATAAATTTATTGGACTAAAATTGATCCGATTGAATTTAAAACTAAAATGATTAAAACGGAGATACATTCTTCGCATTGATTTTAGTTTCAGTAAAGCAGCATTAAAATAGAGTAAAAGAGAATTGCCAAATGGAAGCAATAAATATAATAAATGACAAAGATTAAATATTCAGAACACATTATCGAACAGACTGTCGCTGAAAATTGTTTCAAAATGGAACAAAATTTAATATTAATCTAAAATTTTGTTTTGTTTGGACTTAATATACGAGAGACATACAGTGTTCATTTTGTAATTTCCCAATTTCTTAATAAACCACTCTTTATTGACTATTAATGAAACGCTATTTAATATACATGTAATTCACGAAACAAAGATCTGGATAACCATTATTATATCTGTTAGAGACATTTTGCAGACAGATGTGAGCTTTGTAGCAATCCTTTTGCCTTAGTCTTATTAAGTGAAATGCTCAGTTGACTTTTGCCTTAGTCTTATTAAGTGAAATGCTCAGTTGAAGTCAGAGGAACTTCTCGGCTAAGTTTGCAATAACTGAGATGTTCCGCTGTCAGCTTCTCTATAAGGGCTGACAGTCCGTGGAATTAATTAGTCAGCAGCCGTCTATCAAGCCGGTCCGGGATATTCAAGCCAGCTCCTGAGCATCCTCTTCGTCCATCTACCAATACATGTGGGGTCGCTCAAGGCACTGACCAGAGGGATGGTAAAGACAAGGCAATCAGTGCCGTTTCTAATGATAAGCTGTAGCTCAGATTACAGACGCGGCAGTAACGGCTCCACATCAGATATCGATTCGACGGCTCTGAAATTCATTAGGTGTACTGTAATTCCACAATTAGGTGCCAGTGTTAGAATTAATTCCAGTATTAGACAAGGACATAAAAAAACCTACATTCAACTAATGCTCTTATGTGCAAGAGAAACATGTTAGAGTAACGATGAATGTAATTCAGAAAACCATGACTTTCTTTAATCTTTTCATGGGTTTCGTCCAAAATTAAAACATCTACATTTGTGGTGATAAAGCAATGCGCCAAATTTTACTCATGTAGCTCTTTGTTCTTTTGAGTTGTCATGCTACCTGAAACTAGGATGAAGAGGCAGATAGACTCTTCGTTGATGGTATCATACAAAATTTGATATGATCCGTAATTTAGGTACTCAGACGACCTACCGAATTTTCTCGGATAATTATTAGTGTTTCAGTTATGTTGACAAACAGGCGGAAAAAATTCCAAAAATGGCTTGTTTTGGACTCACTGTGGTCTAAAACCATTACATTCATCAAAATATCGATATACAATTTTTTACGATGTCAATACTTTCTCTTTGTGTATTTTGTATACGATAATGTGTTATGAAGGCTTTTCTTTTAAAAGATTGCTTAGTTCTAACATTAAATATAAATTTTCATTTTTCGGTGTACACTGGTAAGAAGATTTATAAATACAAATATTCTAACTTATTCAACCACTTAAGGACATAACCCGAGTTAACTCGTCCTAAATACCGTAGGTTATAAAATTACTCGGACCTTAAGTGGTTAACTTACAAATGCTTTTACTTACAAATAGACTAACATAACAGAATTGCAACTTTTGTTACTTTTCAATCATTGACTTAAATGCACGTATTTCTTTGGAAATCCATAAAACATAAGACAATGGAAATCCAAAAATTTTATATAGTAAAGTAACATCCTGATGAGGTTCCTGATTGCAGGAGTTAGAAAATTGCTAAAAGGAAAGTTGACAATGATTAAGTGCTTACATATTCATGCTAATACTCAACTTGACACACGTCAAAATTATCTTTTCCGAAAGGTTCCTTTTTAAAGGATGGAGCTAAAAAATACTTTAAAATACTAACTGAAAATTTCCGATACGGGTCTTTTATCTTTGCTCGCTTAGTTTTTTTAGAGACACGGGAAATTACCTCCTCTTTCTCGAAGGTAGAAACATGAACGTCTATCTTTATAAATATTTAGTATCTGTTTTTATCTTAATTTTTCAACCTTATTTTTCAACGCTTTTTCCTTTGAAAAAAACCTCTGACTGAAGGCTATAAATATTTAAAGGCTGTTCTATTTCTACAACTTGTATATGCATTCATAGCATAATGATTTTAAAATCGTTATTTCTTCAGAGTATCAATGACTATGACAAAATTATTGCTGATAATTTCAATCATGAAATAAAGATAGGTGTAACATTCCATATAACTATAACTTAATATAGATGTGTAATAAGGCATATGTTTATTTAAGGAATAATTGATGTTTTATATTACAGAAGACAATAAAAGCATTTAGAGTATTTTTAGTACAGAGTTCAAAAAATTGTTCTCTTCAGTCCTTTGCTTTACCTCTGTTAGGCCTTATTTCAAATTCCATTTAAACAAGAAATAAGCAAAAAATGGGTTTGGAGACCGCTAGAACAATGCGCTTTTTTCGATTTCACAACTAAGAATTCTGGTAAGTAAAAAAGATTATAAACCTACTCAGTTTTAAATAATATCATAATATTAATCCTCCGTCGGGCGCAATATTCGCACTTGCAGGCATAGGTAAACAATCCCATAATTTTAATATTGTCAATACCCACTAATTTTAATTTTAGAATTTTTAAATTAACCACTGACTTTTGTGAAGAGGCTTAAATGGAAAAAACGGGGTTATCGTTGCAAAACATTCATTCCGAACCGAAGACGCGAGAACCACGTACTTTGGCACTTTCGGAACCTAGTTGATCCCCGTACTTTCACTTTCAGAACCAAAGGTGTTGGTGTAGTGTTTCTTTCCTTCGATGTAAACGAATTTGCAACAGCATTTTTTACAGCAACAAATTTTACAGGATAATGACATGAAATGAATAAAAAAAACATCCGTCATAAAAAAAGGATATTACGAACAAACAATATGTGTAACTAATTTGGGCTGAATGTGCATGTGAGGTTAATATTTTGATATCTGTATTCCGCGTAGAGTGTAAGTCAATCGAATAGATAACCTCCAAACATCAGGTAAAGAAAGGAGACTACTATAAGGGCAGACTTCTATCCTTCCAGGATGAGGAGGGAAGAATACTAGAAGGGGGCAGACTTCTATCCTTCCTCCATGAGGAGGGAAGAATACTAGAAGGGACAGACTTCTATCCTTCCTGGATGAGGAGGGAAGAATAGTAGAAGGGACAGACTTCTATCCTTCCTGGATGAGGGTCTTGTCAGGCGGGTTAGAGAGTTAAACTAAAATATAATATTTAAATAAATATTCCTGCCTTGTTTTTCTACGTAGAAGAGTGAATGGTTTTGCGATTTTATTTTTCTTTCATAGATGGCACAACTCAATCTCCTGAACTTAATCTCTTATTCTTAATATTTTTTTTAATTCTTCGTTTTCTTAGCTTTATTTTTATTTGTTTTTGGTAATTCCTATAAGGTGAATATGTCAAGATTTTAATGATTTATCAGTTCCCGATGCTCTAATAATTTCTGTTGAAAGACGGAAAAGATTTGTAGATCCGAATTCTACGATCTAATTCATGAAAAAAACAATTGAGTATTATTTCGGAAACTTACTATATTGATGCAAACACAACGCAGTTTCAGCATTTTCAGTTGAATTATTCATAGATTTCAGGACGTTATATTCAACAAAATATTACATTTCAACATCTTATACACAGCCAATTTAAGAATATATGCATTGAAACTGAATGTCTTAGAAGCTAAAATCTTGACGGAACATTTCAGGGCTTCCTTTTAAACAAATTGAAAAATATTCATCAGATACTTGTTTGGAAACTTTTACGTAGAAATCCCTGAATTTCTATTTCATTGGAGAACTTCAGGAACGCAATTCTTCTCCAAGAAACTATCAGCCATCTAGAACAACCAAAACCACTATCGCAGCGGATAAAATCGAATGTCTTTTAACCGTCCACTCCACAAGGCATATTTTCCGCTGCCACTTTAAGAAACAAAATGAGATCGAAGTCTTCAGCAAACCTTTTTTTTCCGGATGCTACTTCTTTTGTGTTGGAAATGTCTAATTCATGAGGCAACGTCTAATGTTGGCAGCTCTTGCAAACCAATGAAATCGCTGGATTTCTTTACTTTGTTGTTTCCTCTCACACGTTTCTTTGCACGCATCACATGTTACGGCGCTCGGAGTATGGAACTAATCAAAGAGGTATTTCTGTATGCATTAACACGCTTCAAGCTCAGACGATGGACTCCGTTGCTAGTATGGCACTCCGGCATGGGTGCTTAAATCAGAAGCCTGTAGTGTTTTGTCTCGATCACTGGTTGAAAAGAGAAAGATGGGAAAAGAACGGTTAGTAATATTTGTTATAAGCAAATATTAGTCATCGTTCTTTTAGAGAAATATTAGATATATCGATAGAGTTGTCGTACGTCTTAGTATGTATGGGACTGTCACCGTATTTCACCACTGAGTCGCGTTTCTCACTAAACAGTATCACTGCATATTCACAAGAAAGAAACATCAATATTGGTAGCACTTGGGTTCCATTCAATCACTTTGTATATCTAAAAGATTATTTAAGAAAAAATAATTACAACCAAAACTGTGAAGCAACTATAAAATTGAGTATGGAAGAGAAATGGCTGAAATGTTTTGAGGTTTTAAAGTTTATTGATCAGAAGTCGTACCAAATAAAGCGTATTTGCCATTCCCGCCCACAGTGCAAATTTGGAAGAATATTTTTCTTAATGTAGAATATTTAGACGAAAGAAACAGATTCCCCAGTAGCACAAAGATATTGTACAATATTATACGATATTGAACAACATTCGCAATATGCATAATATTGCACAATGCCATATAATAGATAATATCAAGCAATATTGCACAATATTTTACGATATTGAACAATATCCGCAATATTGTACAATGTCATATAATACATAATATCAAACAATATTGCACAATATTTTACGATATTGAACAATATCCGCAATATTGTACAATGTCATATAATACATAATATCAAACAATATTGCACAATATCATGCAACGTATTGTGCTACTAGGGTTGTCAGTGGAGACAACTGAAGCGATTTTTATTTGACATTATAATTGTAGAACGACACCCAATTTTAAAATTACGTAAAAGAAGAAAATTATATAATTAGAAAAGTAAAATCAACTCTTAAATATGACTGAGCTAAAGAGGATTAGCCTTGCATCTTTGTTTATTATTCTAAGTGTTCATTTTATTTTATTGCTTAAATTTTATTGTTTTTTCATCAGATAAAATAATTTCTCACGTTTTATTTTTTCAGCACACACTGTAAAAAATATCCGTTTTTTTCCCGGACTTTTTCCGTATATTTGACGGTTTAAAGCTGTTTTGTTGACAAAACGGTTTTTCCCCGTTTTCCGCTCCAGCCATAAACGGTTTAAAACCGTCAGTTCAAATTCTATTTTTCGTCAGACGGTATTGCTTTCCGTATGATAACTTTCCCTTTTCTTAAATGTAATTTTATTGCATTCATTTCATGTTTTTAATAGGGTTCCATCTCCGCTATTGTTTACACATGTTGCAGTAACCTGTTGTCACTCATGAAAGCTAACCTTAAAACACGTGTTCTGGCAATAGTTGATTTTTACACCACTAGGTGGCGCCACTAGAGCTATAGTGACTTTAAAACTCAAATAGATTATTTTTACTTCCTTTCAGGAAGTCTCCGGTGGTCTAGTGGTTAGAGGGGCTGCCTTTTGTTTCTATGAACGCGGTTTCGATCCCCGGCTCGGAGGAGTTCGAAGTTTTGTCACCATCTTGCATCGAAATCGTCCAAGTAAGTTCAATTAAAAATTAGATTAATTGAAATTAATAGTAAAGCCTTGATTAATTAATGTTCCTAATCGATAATACACATCAGCACGTTTCAACTCAACTCGAGCAGAAGGAGGAAACAACTCAACTCAGTCGATGACGTCACTTACTTCGATGATTTAATTTTTAACGAGAAAACTTGATCTCATACGGTAAAAAACCGTTGTGACTACGGATTTACTTCGTAACTTTTACGGAAAAAACTTGTCCCTGTTTGGTAATAAACCGTTGTGCCTACGGATTTACTTCGTAACTTTTACGGTTTTGCACAACCAACCCAGCTGCCGGTTTAAAACCGTAAATTTTACGGGATTCTTGTTACAGTGCATAAAAATCCCGTATGAATGTTTAGCAATTACGGCTACCCTGTATATTGAAAATGCATTTTCAATTTTCTAACTTCTTTCTTTTAGTCAATTAATATAGGATATCAAATAACTTTAAGATAGTAAAAAGAATTAGGTTCCATGTTTGGTTCAATACATAAAATAATGCGTGTTTTTAGAGCTTCTATGCAGTGCAATTGTTCAAATATAACACATTTCTTGCACAAACACAGAGGAAAAGGCTTTATCGTTTCATGTAGAAAAAACTATACCTTAAGTCACCTCCAGAAAAGTTTCATACTATCTTTCTAGGATAAATGAAAAGATTTGTGTACACTGTTGTATTTAATGTGGAACAATCTTAGAAAAAGAAAAGGCTCAGAGTCTCATAATACATAAAAATAAAACATTCCAATGTCGAAGACTTTATGTGACAGTGCAGTGCATTATCATTGAAGCCGTATTAATATCTTAGACTCCATTTCTGAAATTTAAGTCAAATAATTTAAAATTGTTTTAATACTTATATACTTACAGTGGGTGCGAATAAAACTGAATGCAAATAGAGCAGCTTAATTAAAATTGTCAAAAAGTTTCAAATGCATCAATCAAAGCTTTCACAAAATTACTTTGATGATTTTTTTTCTTTTACCTATAATCTTCTTTTATTTAAAATAAGTTTAAGGAGATTTCTTTAAATTAACAATTTAATTGTTAAAACGGCAGATTGTAAATTTACAGGCCTTAGCTGAAGAATTGTGTGTAATTTTACTTCCAATTGTCTTTGTAATTTCCTTTCTGTGGAAGGTGTATGTATAATCTTTTATTTCATTTTGACACAATCATGAAGCTTCCTAAACATGTAGCAAACTGAACTTTTTGTATTTGCCTTAATACTGAAATTAAAAAAGAACAAATGTAGGTTTCGAATTGGAAAATAAATTGGATTAAATAGAGAAATTAAACAATATTAATATAATTTAAATATAATTTGAATTCATAGAAAATCGATTTTGACAAGTCAGAAGATTATTCCATATTCAAGTATTGTTTAATGAACAAGAAACTTCCTTCTTATTCTGAAAATTCTTTATCAGCCATTTCTTTTATTGGTTTATTTTAAGCTGAATTTGCGTTCCATACATAATCATCCCATCATTCCAATCTTATAGAAAAAAACACCACAGATTCCTTAACCAAACATTGGCATGAAATTGAGAATGTGCTCCATTCCATCCATAGTTCAAAGGAATGGTAAAATTTACGAATCGATAACTCTTTATGGAAGATTCTGGTTTATTAAAAGATCGAATATTCCAAAGAAGCGTTGAAACAAATAAATAAGTATATAAGAAACTTTTGCGTCAGATTTTTCCGATAACTCTAATTTTGGTGCAAAACCAAATCGAAGGAGCAAGAAATTCCCAACAGCAGCCATTTTTCCATAAAAGTATAACTGACAAAAATTGTCTTTCGCCTGTTTGCACTATATTAATAAACTTGGGCTTTCTGTTGACTAACTTTGAGCAAGATGTCTCCTTTTCAGTGAGCTAAATGAAAAGGCTCTGGATTCTGATGAAAGATTTCAGCTGGCATCTTTTTATTTGTTGAAGCCAGACATGAAAATTGGTGATTTTCTTTTTTTCATATTTTCATTCCGCAGCAAGATAATGCATGATAGTTGTATTATTATTTTTATTCAGTTCATCCCGGTTTTCCCAACTGAAATGAAATCGTTATGAGTAATTTATGATTTCAACATGTGACAAAGGATGAGTTTGAATTTGTTAAGAAATCTATCTACATTTTAAAGAAAATTGCATATTACATCAGTGTTATATTCTTACGTTAAGACACAAAATATCTATGGTTACATCATGTAAATTGAAACATTTTTTGAATTCCTTTCGAAATTTCATCTGTTTCCTTTATTATATATGTGTTTCTTTCTATATGTTTTACCAATCAGAATGGGTGTACCTGAGAGCCAGACCAACTGAAGTCATATCATGCAAATTTCAAGGAAACATAAACACCAAAAAATAGTTTATACGTTGGATATGAGGTTTTACGCTCTTTTAATCCTAGTAATTATAAAAAGGAGAATTTTTACAGACTTGCAATGTTATGGCTTAATGCAACATCAAATTCTACATCGAAATCTGCAATAACCTGAAAATTGCCATTTTTGAACTTAGTTCGTCTGGTTCTAAAGTACCGAAATATTGAGCATTATATATTGTTACAAAAATCGTTCCGTGGGTGTATGGTGTAAACAGTCCAACACGCAGGATAATGGAGAATGAAGGTTTATTCACAATTACGCAAGAAAACACGTAGCACAGGTAACAGGAACAACAGATCTTGCACAGATTAGCAAAGCAAACAGACAACAATTCACAGGTAATAACAGTTGAGCACTTTCAGATTTAAAAAACACAAACAGTCAGCAAATCTTTAATAATGACAATAACAGCACTAACGGGCTCACCAGCTTTCTAGCTCGCTCTGCAAACGAAACCCCAAAGTCATTCCAGTCGATCAACACACTGTGATCCCAGCGCGGTATTTTTATACACTCCCCGATAGGCCGTGATGTCATATAGAATTTTCAGGAAAAACCTGGATCTCGGCCCCTAATAGAAATATCGAGAAAGTAATAACATTATCGGGTATATTCGATTTGTCGCCAAAGTCGCCAAGTTTTTCGCTCACGTCAGGGGTCCCGGAATGGCCGCTGTCCGTCACTCCATGCTTACCCCTGTAAAACTCCCTCCCAACTATAAGACTAGCAAGGCAGGAAAGCGGCATTACATATTTGTAACAATATTTATATGGAACATAAGGAGTGGTGTAGTCGCAAACTAAGCAATGCCGGAACGCTCTAGCCTGTGTGAATAAAATCGCATTGTTCTCTTGGAGGTTTCTTACAATTTTTTTATTTATTTTTCGTTAAGAAAGCAGTTTTGGAGCTGCGTTTCTACTGCACCCCTGAACATAGGCATTTATAAAAAAATAATCTGACAAAAATTTGACACACCGTGCATAAGCATAGAAGGTCGATAACGTCCTGGATGAAGTGGCAATCATAATGTTTTACAATTTCTTTAATGTACAGTTTTTTTATGCTCTTCAGCTCTTCGTTATTAAAATGTTTGTCAAACATTAAATTTGAATTTTATTTTGTATGATTCAGATCAACTTCAAAAATTTTATTGCACTAATGTTTTGAGGGAACTTGAAATTTCTCCAAAAATTTATTTCATGTAACATTCAAGCTGCAATGCGAGGATGGAAAAACATTTACAAGAGTAATAAAAAATTATTTATTTACAATAGACAGAAAATAATGAAGGGAATTAAGAGGCATACTTGCCACTCATTTTTCCACATAATCACCAAATTTATTGACGCATTTATCTAAACGCAGGACCAACTTGTTTAGCCCGGCTTGGTAGAAATCACGTCCTCGCCCATTACACCAGTTCTCAGCAGCTGTTTTCACATCACTGTTTGACGAGAATCTTGTTCCAGATAATTGTTTGGAACAGAGATTGGGTCCAACTTGAACTTTTGCAGCAGTTCTTGAGATTTGCGAGCAGTATGGGTATGCTGACACTATAACTTAACATGCCAGGGCGTTTGCGTCGGATAGCTTCACGATGACTCAGTGACTATTTCCTTTTTCCGAAATTGAAGGAACATTTATCTGCAACAAGGGGCTGATGTGAAAACAGCTGCCGAGAACTGGCTGGCTGGGACGTGATATCTACAAAGCCGGGTTGAACATGTTGGCCTGCGTTCAGATAAATGCTTAAATAGAATTGGCACTTAAGTGGAAAAGTGATCTGTAAGTATGCCTCTTAATTCCCTTCTGTATTTTTTGTCTAATTGTTAGATTGCAAAAATTGCATCTAAATCATTTTTCGGTTTTATCAGTATTTTTAATTATTTAAATCTTCGCCACTAGAGTTTCTTTCTTCTCATGTGGCAGCTCTGAGAACTTTTGAAATTCAAACGGTAATTTTTAGCAGTTTCATTAAATATCTAAATTTTTCTTAATTATTTACTTTGTATTCGACTTAATTATTAATTGTCTTAACTTTTGATGTTGTTTCTATTAATGTTTCAACTTTATTAATTTTTAAATCAAAATTTTTCAACGGCACTATTTACTCGCCATCTTGTTCTGCGTAGGAATTTTGGCGTTATTTGGCTTTGGCGTTTCACTTCAGGTGTTTTCCTTTGTGTAATTTTGAATTGAGTAAAGGTACAGTAAGGAGGTGTATTTTTTTCACCTGCGGGCTCCTGGAGGCCGTTGGGCCTTCAACGTGATTGCCCCTGTTTTTTTATACTGTTGATTTCCATAAAAATGGCAAAAAGGTGACCATCAAGAATTCTTTCCATGTCCTTTTGCAAGTAAAAAGAATATCATTGAATATCGAGTCTGTTAATTGGAACGAGATTGAACTGCAGCGGTTTGTGTTCGCATTTGGAATAATGGCTGTCGAATTCCATTTGAGCTCTTCGCAATAATTACTTAATGATTCGGCTGTGGATATAGTCCTTTTCAACAATCTGTAGATTGAATGAACTTTAAAGCAAACCGAATTTATCCGATCTCAGTTATTGGATAGATCAATTCAAACTACCATGCACAGCAATATAATAATAATTGAACGGCCTGTTCCTCGCAGTTTTCTTTGTCGTGATATATATGACAGTGAAGGAAGTTGTGGGCTTCAACTACACAGCTGAATCACCTATAAATGGTAAAAAAGTTTGTCGAATGTGAATGAAAAAAACGTGCTTCAATATGTGGATTCATCGTTAAAGTTTATGCCAAAAATAATTTTGGAAAGAAAGTATTCATCATGTGTCTTTAATAAGATTTCACGAACAAAGTGTGCCTTGGCATTGTCAACCAACATATATCAAATATTTTATAGAAGCAGAAAAATATTTCTTGGATTTAAGTATTTGTTTTTTTAGTATTTTTATTATCATATCGAGCCTGCAGCGCTTGTTTTTTTTTTTTTTTGTGTGTGTAGCTACATTTATCATTTGTGTTTTTATATTGATTGTTATGTGCATCCAAATTACAATTAATTCATTATATGGCAGTAATACTTAATTTAATCATTTATTAATAAAAAATATTTAAAATTAACAACAGGATTCTGTTTCTATTTCTCTAATTTGATCTCACAATTTGCAATGTACTGAAGTGTTTTCAGATAATTTATCTAGCGGCCAAGTTTTTCAGGTCTGCAAAGGTAGGTGATTTATATGAGTGTAGCTAGAATTGCTTATTATTGTGTTTTATATTTCAGCACCCAGTATTGATATAATAATTTATATATATTAAACTAAATTTTAACTTTGGGCACCTAGCTTGCATTAATGTTTTATAATTATGTTACCCCCATCCAATACTAATGTTAATAAATACTTTTTTATTAGAGTTGTAACTTTTTTCAGATCCGTTCTTTTATGTTCAATTTGAGATAAAAGCAGCATGAAACTGAAGGTGTTTAAACTACCACATACAAATTCACTTTCCAAATGTATTATTTATTTTAATGTTTTGCATTCACGTCCATAAATGTCCAGAGGAAATTAAAATTTAATGATAATAGCATGTAACAACAAACGACTCTTGAAAATTAAAATATATTTTATGGAATCGTGCTGACTTGAGGGAGGTTTTCTAATACCTGTAACACGGAATTTAACGCACAGTAAAAGACACGAAACATTTGCACCAATATATTTAAAAACAAGTAATTCTCGAATTGTTGCAGTAAAAACAACTGTGATACAACATGCCATAGAATCTAGGTCACAATAGATTCGTCCTGTCATAAACAGAAAATATTATGTAGAACATTTTTTATAGAAAAATAATTAAGCAATGGTAAGATAAGAATTGCATTATTTGTGACAAGCTAGATGGGCACAGGCAGTGCACAGCTGTGTTCCTGAAACACCTGATAATCCTTTTTTTACAGTGTGTTTCATTTTCCACGGATATTATCATGAATTTTTTCCATGTTGCGGCCCTCTCAATATACTTTTTAAACACATATGTGCTATCAAGATACCACTGATTTACAAATAGTCATCTCGAAGGGCAACGTCCAGCATTTGTCGAATGATCATGAGAAAGAAGGTGACATATATTGTCTTTTTTTAAAAACAGAAATAATCGTAAAGGATTGTATTATGACCCTCATGACCAAGATTTTCAAAATGCGTATTTAAGTATTCATATTTATACAAGCCGCTTTCGGCGATAAGCTGTTAACCCGTAATATTTAAGGCTCGTGGCTATGCTTGTCTCTTGGCGAAATAAACTGTCTGTTTTAGAAGCTGGGGGACTCTGTCTAAATTATATTTTGCGATAAACTCAAAAACGGAGGGTGGTGGGTGGAAGGCAACCATTGATGATATATTTATAAGTCATAAGCTTTCATATGAAATAAAAATTGTTGAAATCGGTTCAGTGGTAGGGGCTGAGGGACTCTATCAAGTGTTTTCCCCATTCCACTACAGCGGAGTAGTGTTTTTTCAATTTCTCTCAAACATGGGAGGTGGTGTGGAGCTATCGACCATTGAGAACATATCTAGACGTCATAGGCTTTCATAAGAAATAAAAATTGCCGTCCACAGTGGCAGAAGCCGGAGAACTGTCTGGATGTTTTACAGAGTTATTTTAAATATATAGATGCTAGAGTATCTTGTAGAATATTTTAATAATTTTGAAGAATTATTAAATATAATTTAATACACAAGAACCATTCGATTAAATTACAACACTTTCATCTTTTAACTAAAATATTTTGGCATCCATCCAATCAAGAAATAAAAGAATCTCATCACAAAAAAATAAAAGTAGATCTAAACAAAAGGATGAAAAGGCGAAAAGAGTAAGAAATTAAGTTCTTCGACATTCCATTCCCCCTACTTTATCACCAGAACAAACACATCAGTGACAATATTCAAGACTTATTCTGCAACCTTCATCCGATGTGTGATCGACACGACATGTTTTTCCCCAGAGTGTTTTTTCCTTCTTGGGGACGTGTTTCTGGGTCGCTTGTTAAAAGCTTATTAAAATGGGATGCAGTTCCTTCTTTTTCTCATGGCAAATGTCCTTTTTCGTTTGGAAGTATCTTGGCAGAAGACATTTTCTATGGTTGTCAGAAAATGGATTTGTTATTTTTGTGTCGTAAAACTTCCATTCAATGAATGGCAAGGACATAAACTGTCCTAAACGTGGAATAATTTATTGCCGGTTATGTCACTCACGCTTCGATGAGGAAGAAAGAGACTCGTTATTATAACCTAAAATTATGATCTGATACTTTATTTCGCAAAGCTTTCTAAAGTCATGACTGAATCATGATATATGATAAAATGTTATCACAAACAAAAGTGCTGATGTTTTTCAACACTATATTTTCTGGCATTTTTACTCAAGGAAATATAAAAAATAACTTTACAAATACCCTAAGCTTAGTTAGATGAATTGGAATAAAAAGATCATAAATCGTTTCTTCTCTACGTGATTTATCCGATTCAATAATTTGCATTATAATTTAATAACTCTCCAGTTTTTATGCAATAGGTAAAAAATGCCTTTTAAAGATTGTTACATGAAATCACACTGATATATTATGTCTAGTATGGCATCATATCAACATCTGTCGATGCCTAACAGACCAAATGTATCGGCTGCTTCAAAGAACTGAGTAATTTCGACAGGCACTTTTACGGAGCATATGGAATTTTGTAGTATTTGTCCTTATTTCCAGATTCAGCATGTTATCTGCTGTGTTCCCATAAGACATTAATTATGAAAAATATATTATTTTCACTTACCAGCCCTAATTTCCCAGATAAAAAAAATAAACGTTTTACTTATCTCTAGTTAACCTGATTTGTTTCCTGATATTAGATATCAAATTTTGTAATCGATTTGAAATTCATTTTTTGATATTCTGCAATTCTCAAATTTTGTATAATTGTATGTTCTGGATGATAACATATTATTTTAATACATTCAGAACTTAATTATCAGCTAATCGATTCGTTTGCATGAAATTTCAATTATATACGAATGGCGTCACTTGGCAATGAATCACTCCTAACAGTTTTGAGGAAAAAAAAGAGAGATTCAACGATTTTCAAAATAATGAATTATAAATTAAAAACTAAAAAAATTGAAGGTCATAAAATTAAAATAGTTTATAGCAAGCTTTTATTTCTGCGCATAAGAGTAAAATGTAATTTTTCATCAAAACGTTTGAGGTCAAAAGATAGACGTAAATGTTTGAGGAGCTGAAAATAATACGACAAGGAAATTTAGCTACCGTGAATATCATAAGAAGCTATTATAAAAAAATATCATTATACTCACAATAATTTTTGCTTTGATAACTAAAAATTATTTAAAATATAATTATTCGTATAAGTTATGCCTTATGGGCACTGAAGAGAGAAACCAGTTGGAGAGTTGAAACCACTGGGATAGAATGATTAAGTGACCAGTTATGTGATTAAGGGTAAGACATATGTATTGACAGAGGAAAGCTATTTTATCTTCTACTGATAGAGCCGTTGTACAGTCGCAAACTAAGCAGTGTGGGAATGCTCTAGACTCTGCGATTAAAATCACACTGTTTTAAAAGAGGTTTTTACAATTTTCGTATTTATTTTTCGTTAAAAAACAGTTTCGGAACTGTGTTTCGACTACATCCCTGAACATGGACATTCATAAAAAATAAGGCCAAAGTCTCCAAGTTTCTAGCCAAAGTCGCCAAGACGCAAATATGGTCGCTAAGGTCAGGAGTCCCGGAATGACCGCTGCCCGTCATTCCATGCTTACCCCTGTAAAACTCCCTCCCCAACTATAAGACTAGCGAGGAAGGAAAGCGACATTACATATTTCTAACAATATTTATATAGAAAATAAGGAGTGGTGTAGTCGCAAACTAAACAATGTCGGAACGCTCTATCCTGTGTGATTAAAATCACACTGTTTTCAAGGAGGTTTTCACAATTTTATTATTTATTTTTCATTTAAAAAGTAGTTTAGGAACTGCGTTTTGACTACACCCCTGAACATAGGCATTCATAAAAAAATAATCTGATACAAATTTGACATTCCATGCATAAACATAAAAAGTCGATCAGGTCCTGAATAAAGTGGCAATCTTAATGTTTTACAATTTCTTAATGCACAGTTTTTTTATGTTCTTTAATTCTTCGTTCTTAAAATGTTTGCCAAACATTAAATTTGAATTTTATTTTGCATGAGTCAGATCAACTTCAAAAATTTTATTGCACTAATGTTTTGAGGTAATTCGGGATTTCTCCAAAGAAGTATTTAATGCAATACTCGCTCTTTAATACGAGGATGAAAAAAAAAGTTTACAAGAGTAATAAAAAAATCATTTATTTACAATAGACATAAAATAATAAAGGGAATTAAGAGACATACTTGCCAATCACTTATCCACATAAAAAATCAATTTAGGCATTTATCCAAACGCAGGACCAACTTGTTTAACCCAGAATGGTTCAAATCACGTCCCTTCCTATTGAGCCATTTCTCGGTAGCTGTTTTCACATCACTGTTTGAAGAGAATCTTGTTCTCAGAGAGCCGTTGTACAGCTCCACCAGAAGAGGTAAGAATTCTATTGGTACAATGTTTGTACCACCTCGAAGTAAAAGGTAAATGTGAGAAATAGACTCTTCGGTTCCAATACCGAAATATTTGTTTTTTTAAAGATATTTTGAGATTTCATCTCCCCGTATTCTCCAGTCTAAATTTAGGATCGGAGGATTTCGGTTACTGTATCAATTTATCGAATAATGAATGAGAGTTTAATGTTAAAGTTAAATCTGACGAATATTAAACATTTTCCACATAGTGTATTTTAGAAGCATGGCATATATGGGTTTGAATTTCCCATTTTATGGAATCGGCGTTCAAAATAATAAATAAATTTAATAAAAACAGTTTTTAAATTACATTTTTATTATTGCTCTAAGAGAAGAGATTATTTTTAATTTAATTATTTTCTACATTTTAGTCTTTTCTTCTGATTCCTACTTTAAATAATTTAAAATTCATTATTAAAAATAGGAATCAGAAAGTCGTGGAAGCCATTACAACAGGTAGTCTTTCCATAAAGGCGTTTAATGTGTTTCTCTGATCGATCGATACATTGCAAATATTGTTAGAACTCGTAAAATCTGAAAATAATTTTTTTTCTTGCAAATGATATTTTTGGATTTTTATGACGTATTTCTAAAGAGAGCTACCTACACCTCCTCGAACTCAAAATTTGAAACATTCACTGCAACAACAAGAAGATATATTTAGAATATATAAGAAAAATAACTTCAGCAAACAAAGAGATTCAATATCTGAATTCTCAATATTTGCACGATGAATATTTCTACGTAGCTATTGAAGAGTTTGATCCACAGAAAATGGAAATGTATTCTTCAAGGATTAATAAAAATGTACATAATGGAAGATGGAAATAAACGCTCGAGTTTTTGATAACACGTAAAAAGAAGATGGTTTGGAAATCAATCTGGTGTCTCCATTGTTTGCTGAAAATTGAAGGAATTTAACTGGAAGCACTTTTTGAAACTAACATAGAATAGTCTAAAAATAGATTTTCTTATCATTGCACAAAGTGATTCTTCTTTTTATCAAGCAGCATAAAAAGAAATGATAGACATGATATGGTGTAAAATGTTTGTACTTCTGAATCCAAATACTTTCGAAATTACTTCATTTTTAGTTATAATTAATCTAAACGCATAATTTAATAGGTTCTAAGAAGGATGACACACAAGACTCAATAGTGGCTGGTGCATTAGGGTTACAAATCTACATCATACCTTGATATTATTAATTTATTTCTCATTACATTTTCCCATAAATATCTTTTTTTTTCATCAATATTTCATTTTTTCTCTTATATATCTCAATTTCTGGTTACATTTTCTCATCAATATCATTTTCTTTTTCCGTCATTATTTCATTTTTTCTCTTATATATCTCAATTTCTGGTTACATTTTCTCATCAATATCATTTTCTTTTTTCGTCATTATTTCATTTTTTCTCTTTAATATCTCATTTTCCTAATTTCTCATAATTATCTCTTTACTGAGATTTTATAGATGTGATAGAAATGCATTAAAGCAAATTGTTAACCTCAGCGTGTAACCTTAGTTTGGGATGGAAAATTTATTTTCGTTCCATTGAGTAATTAGGAAACGAAAATGTGTTTTCCATCTGAATTTCGAAATGCAGGGGTCTAAAAAAATATTCCGAAATATTCCTCTAGTTCACAAGAAAACAATAAAATATGTTCTACTCAGTCAAAACGTATTAGTATAAGCCTAGTTAAATAAATAAATAAAACATATTTAGAAAAAATGAAAATAATCATGCAATATCAAAATGAAGTTTACAAAAAAATGCATGAAAATCCTAAAAAAGTGATAATTTAATGAGCAATATTGAAACGGTTCTAACCACTAATTAACAAGTTGTAATGTAATATTTTTTCTTTTACATATAATAAGTTCATCTAGTATTTATAAGAAGTACGATAGAATGCGTGAGATATAATGAGTGTTATAATGAAACGTCTAGACTCTGTTATATATTTTAATGAACCATCATGTAAGAGCATTTTATTTCACTACAAATTTAATCCAAGAGATAATTAATTAAAGCCGTTTATCTGCAAAGTCTATAGGTAAAAAGAAGTCAATAATTCTAAATACATAAGGTGTCTCTGTATTCTAAGTAGCAGACAGTAGTTGGGGAATCATGTTTTAATTCAATATTACAGCGCAACTTTACAGAAGGATAAAACTGAAGATCAACGCGTGAAATATTTAGTCCCAATTTATTATTCAGTGATAGTTTTAACTGCTGTCAACTCGAACATAGGAATTTCTCAAAGTAATTTAATCATTAGTGTCCAGCATATAACATTTCACTTGAATGTATTAATAGGATATGCTTCTATCCTTCACATGCAAATATTCAGTTGATACAAACACAGAATAGTTGAATAATTTTACACCTTATACAGTGATGCAACAGAATGACGTTAATGAATGTCAACATAACTTTATTTGATTGCAAACAGTAACACGACTACTGCATATTTAATACTGTATTCGATGATTGTTAGTTATCTGAACTAGCATGATAAATAATGAAACGTTTCGTAGTAATCACAAATCAAGCTAAATTTAATTCGAATATGTGCAAATGATTCTCCATTTTCTATGATACTATATCCACGGAATCTCAGTGTAAGCTGAAATTTATGATTAATAAAGCTTCTATCCTCAAATGTTGGCAATCAAAATTCTCAAAATGGGAATATATTTCATTAACTTTTCTTGCAATTATAAAGTATAGAATTGTATGACTTTCTTCACAAAGTCAGCTGTCGCCTTTCTGGTAATGATAATATTAGTCAGTAACATTCAATGTTTCAAAAATCGACAATAATTTTGGTTGAAGGATAGTGGTGTAATAATCCGTAAAAAATATTCTAAAACGTTTTACAGCATTTACTAGTTTACGAATACTAAAAAATGTATATAAATAGGCAATACTAAGGTATAATTTCTATCGTGGAAAACTTTATTAACACGTTGACGTAGATGACGTTCATAGACTTCCAATGCTTGGGATTGCAGATGCAAATAACGGCTATTGCCGTCCTATATTCTTAGTATTATAAATAAATTATTAAAATGTGTATCAGTGTTAAATATATTTCCTTCGAAAATCTTCATTGTTCTGGCATGAATGAATGATGAAATATTCATCCATCTTAATGATGAATATTTCATACATAAGCACTTATGTATGAAATATTCATCATTAAGTGCAAAAGACATTTTATTTCAGTTATTCCCAAATTGCAAACGTTGAGACCAATCATTTACGGCCCCTTCCAAATGTTTCTCAAAATTCAATTTTGTATCTCTTGTAAATAATTTCTAATTTTTTTAATACTAATATAAATGTTTATTCTTGATTTTTTTTATTTTGTATTACAGAAAAATCTAAATGAATTCAAATTAACTGAACTAATGTGAAAAATAAAACTATATTGGTTTCTAAAAGTATATACATTTCTTTTTTTGTTAATTTATTCCCAAAAAATTATCGTTTTAGTCTGCACAACTACTTAGAGGTCTATAGCCGTCTTTTGTGTATCAGCGTAATCGAGATATTAAAAACAAATGACGGCTATAGACGACTGCCGTTTCTTAGAAAAATTTGTTAGAAAAAATAATTTTTTTCTGTAAGTTTGAAATCTTCATGGAACTCCTCAAGAATCAACTAATTAACGAAGAAAAAAAGTTGCTTTTATCGTACATCTTAGAGTGAGCGTCAACATGTTAAAAATCTCGTTGTAATTCAACGATATTATTTTGTTGCATTTCATTATTTTTCATTAATTGTTATTCATTTAGTTTCTTTGCTCTGTGCAAGGATTTTCCAGGCACTAGGAGAAAATTTATTACTCAAAAAATTATAAATGGTTTTTTCTTTTAGCATGTCCTCCTTTCTATTTACAGTGGGTTGCTAATATAATATGGAAGCTTTTTTTCGAATATCTCCAGAAAATCATCATTATTTTCTTAGAATTTCGAACATGTAAATATTAGGTGTGAACTCACATTTTACAATTAAAATTCGATCACGATTGCATTTAGGGGACCGACCAGAAAGTGATGAAAACAAAAAAGAATTTCGACTCATCCCGTTTCAAAGAAAGCTGATAACGAGATGGCACTTTCATCAGTGGTTATGTTTGATGTGAATAATATTTACGTGAATTTTCGTAGATATAGCATAAATATTTGGGAAGGTATCAAGGTTTCTTCAAAAAAATCCCGAATTCTTCCGCGTGTTTTTTCCTTATAACTTGCAGAGCTTTAAACCAGATTGTATGAAACTTGCAAAATACGTGACAATATCTTAGAGAAATATTGTATTAAAGTTTAATGTAAATACTTTGAATATTAAAGGAAATGTTAGTATTTTTAGTAAATGATTTTTTACTGCACATGTGCGAAATGTTGCGTAGTTTTACTTTCATGACATAAGAGCCAGATATATAGAGCAACTTATATGAAAATTTCAGTTGAATACCATTAGTATTCAGAAAGATATTGGCATTGCATCTTGGTGAATTTCGGTACACACTATGAGAGACTTAATGATGGGAGTTCTCGCACAAACTGAGTTTTTTTATGCTTGAATCTTCGAACAGTATTATTGAATTTTATGAAAGTTGAATATCCTGAATACTCATGCTTACTTATAAGTTAAATTACAGTTCGACGATAACTATTCCAATTATCCGATTCCCAAATATTCAGAAGATTTCCAAACATTTGTGCCATCTTTACGAAAATTCATGTAAATATTATGCACATCAAACATAACCATTGATGAAAAATTCATCTCGTTATCAACTTTCTTTCAAACGGTATGAGTCGAAATTTTCTTTTGTCTTCATCACTTTTTGGTAGGTCCCCTAAATATACTTGTGATCGAATCTTCACTGTAAAATTTGAATTCAAGCCTAATCTTTACATTTTAGAAATTGTAAGAAACTCCATGCAGATTTTCGGGAGATATTCGAAAAAATATGCAATTTTTAAAGTGACCACATTATATTGGCAACCCACTGTAAATTCATAATGACTCATAAATAAATATTTTGCTGTAATACAGATTCCTTTTTCTGAATCTCAAATTGTTCAATTTGAGTGTTAAATGAAATTTAATTATTCATTGAATTGAAGGTAAATGAACAAATCAGTGAAGCCGCCACTGATTGACGGAGAAAATCAAAATTTTATTTCATTTTAGCTGCCTAAAAATAGGCATTATAAAAGAACAAGAATATTTAGGAAAACTAGCTGATTTTGTAACTAAATTTTGAAATTTTGTTGTCTACTCTCAATACCTCGGGGTACTTTTAGGTATATTTTGTAACTAAATTTTGAAATTTTGTT
>BGPR01000105.1:1365094-1408161 GCA_013235015.1 Araneus ventricosus | reverse complement strand
ATGTAATTAGTTTCTTATTATCCGGTTGAATCATATTAATTAGATCTCTTTAAAATGAATCATTGCTGATATACAATCACAGCTAGATTGAATAAAAAATTGAATTTGCAAGTTCAAGTAATATAATTGTATCTTTATACTATGTGTGGGGGATTTGTAAGCAATTTTGTCCTTGGAAATCATAAGTTATACTGTTCTAGGAGCTATTGAATTTTATGTATTCAAAGGGTTTGCATTCGACAGAATGTGGTTCCTACTTGATAATGATGAGCCGAATAACACAATAGATTCACAAAGTGTAAGCAACAATTTCTGTTGAAAAGTTTTTCACTATTAACTGAATCATTGTTCTACAATGATCATTTTACAAAGGTAGAAATGGTTTTGGCCACTCAATCACATGATTTATTAGAGGAAGATCAGAAGCAACAGCTTCGAATTGATAGCAACCGTAACAAGAACGAAAGTGGCTATTTTATTTCTTTTCCCAATTTTTTCTTTTATTTCACATATCGTAATTATAACTTCCCATAGCATTATATGTAAACAGTAAAATTACACAAAATTCTGAGTCATGAAAAAAGGTGGCATGAAAAAGGGTGATTTTCGTTTTCAGCAACTCAAAGTTTATAAAAAGTTTTAAATAAGGTTTATTTAAATTTTTGTAAAAAGCAAAAAGAGAAAAGTGGTAGAACAGTGAAAATATATAATTTGCCTTTAGATATTAAAAAAAAGATAATATTAGTAATTTTTTTATCAACTTTTCAAATTCATTATCTCATTCCCAAGAATTACTTAAATAACGTGGGATTTTCAAAAGGTTATATTTCAATCAGAATGCCCGAAGAGAACTGAAATTTACTTTCAGCATTGCAATTACTATTCCTGAAATTGAGTAAAATTCTCCCATGAGTAATGAATAAGAATGGAAATCAGTAATATTAAAATTACTTGTTATTGTGATTTATATATAATTTTTCTGGACATTTTATAATATTCTTTCTTTATGAAGGTATTAAATTCATTTAAAATTTTTGTGGAAATTAGCGAAACAGGAGTTGAGCAGTTTGATGTCGTCCAATCAGAAGAAGAGATCTGGCTGAAGAGGAGCTATATCTGGATACAACAGTGCCAGATCAGTACAATGTGTGTCTGCATCCGTAGAAACTCCTCGAGCCCCCTCCACAAAAAGCAAGAGATGCCTAGAAGATTCTAGAATGGAAGAAGCTTTCAAAATTTATCAAAAACTCCAATAAAAATGTGAAGGAATCCAGAGCAGAATACATTGTGAATTTTTATAGGCGAAACATTGTATCGAAAATATAAAAATGTATTGGACAGGCACAATTGACTGTTGAACATGAAATAAATAAAATATTGTATTAAACAGACATGGGATTATATGATATCCTGGTGGAAATTATACTGTCGATTGAATGAAATCTGTTTAATAAAATATTAATTTTCTTTTACTTTATATACGTACATTAGTTTTAAAGAAGAAATGAAACCTATATATATGTATTAATTTAAAATTTGCCTCAATGTTTTCTATGTAATAATAATTTTAGCTTATTAACAGATCTTCAAAGTAAACACAATTTGTCTATATATATCAATTAATTCAGGTTCATGTGTGCCATGCATATTTTTTCTGAAAGTGTCATTGAGGTCCTGAAATAAACCTATTTTTAATTTAATTTAAAGTTTTGCTTTTCAAAACTTGAATGAACCTCGAAAAATTTTCTTATTGTGTATTATCTTTTTAAAAGGCATCTTATGACTCTATAGTATACTAGATAACCAAAAATATTAGCTTTATATTTTTTAAAATTCTAAATGGAAAAAGCTTTTAATTTCTGTGGTGAACAAATTTAAGGTAAAGTTTCTACAAAATCACAGTCATTCACAAAAATAAACCAGGGTCAGCGGGGTTAAATGGGTTTAAAACATTCTACTTTTAGATTTTCACTTAAATTATTTTGTTAGAATATTGTTTATTAAAATTTTTTTTGCTTTATCTATACATTGCAGATGTTGAGAGAAAAGTTAAATTTTCAAAAGTAATTTGATGTATATATATTCGCATGGAGATAGTTTTTAAATCTATGTTTTGTATATCCATTTTATCTCACTCAGGTTAAAATGGGTATGCAAATCGAATACAGTTTCAAATGATAAAAATGAATTAGTTGTTGACATGCAGTGATATATATAATAAATAGCATTAAATGTCAGGTTAAAAAAATAGATATCTTTAATGCCAAAAAGACTAGGGTGAAGTCAATTTGATGACCAAAATAGATTCCCTCCCAAACATATGATTATGTTTATCAGTTTCTCTTAGATGATAATGGTATTTATTTTAAAATTGTGGTTCATTCAAAATTATTTCACCATCTTCAGCAGAATTTGTTTCATCTACATTATTTTTAAAATTGAGTGTTCTCATCATTGAGTTTCATAGTTAATATAAATAGATGAATGAAAGTCAGAACAGCCTCTTCGAATACCCAACTAAGAAAACTGCATATATAGTGATGTAAAATACCCAGGTATTTATTTTTAAGGGTAAATACCTCAAATGGATATTTATTTTTCAATCAACTCTTATTCATATACAATGCATGCTCTAGTGTATAATATTGATACTGCCATGTATATTGAGTGTAAAGTAAGGTAGAAAACAAAATCTAGAAACATAAACCTTTTGCAACTTTTTAACTTTTATAAAAAATAAAAAAAATTAAATTAGCAAAAACCAACGCGATTTTGCATCTTGCATAAATACCAACCGTTTTTTAATTACAATGAGTAAATGAATAATACTGTATTTGCTGCTTTTTTAAATAGTTATTTTAAATAAATTAAGAAAAGAAAATGAAAGCCACAATTGTTTATAATTCTTTTTTGGACGAATTAGTCAAGGAAGCAGACATTTCTTCTGAAAAGTTAGCAGATGTTACAGTTTCTAAAAGTGATAGTGCATGTGAAGTTCTTGTTGCTGAAACTGCTGTATTATTTGAAGATGCATTAGACATTTTACTTGCTAGGTGGGGTTCATCTAAATCAACAACAGCAATACTTAAATGTTCTTGAATCCCCAGGTTTGATATAGTTGTCATGATTGGAATTTGTTGAAAACAATATTCATTATGTATTGTAATCATTTCAAAAACCCTTTTCAAACCAACAAGACATTTGAAACATTTGTTTAAAGTGTTTCTCCATTTTGCTTGCATTGGCATGTTTGTACTCAGCATTACAGTATTAATATTGTACACTGTAATCCTTTTTAATTTTAAGAGAGTTTCAAGAAGGTCCTTTTCCTCTTTTCCATCTTTAATTTTCAGTATAAAATTTGAGTAATATTAATACATGCGAAGTGAGTGACTAACTCTTCATAAAATCAAAACAAAAATGACTGAATTGCAGCATGGCATTGTGAGAAAACTAAGAATCAAAAGCTTCACTCGCACTATCTGAATAACATGAAACAGCGTTAAAAATTATTATTCCCTTGCGTTATAGCTTCAAACCAGAACAAGTAAATTATCTGCCGATCCCGCTTAAGCTGTAGAATATTTTATTTGGAATCCTGATAGCAAATGTTTTTTTTTCATAATTTGATCAACACTTTAAATAAAAAGTATTAAAAAATATTTATTATACATATAAATTTTATATGTTTCATTCTGAATCACCATTCACCAATCTTTTCTTTCAAATATCCAGTTTTTGTGTGTTTATAAATTTTATATGTTTAATTTTGAACCACCATTCGCAAATACAATTTTTTTCTGCAAAATACCCCGTTTTTGGGCATTTTCCCACTCCACAGCATTATGCATATATAAATATCTGACAAAGTATTTAAATTTTCCTGATGACTGTTGAAATCGTACGTCTTTTAATTAATTAATGTTTGCAGCTTTTAAATGCATGATGTGTTTTATTTTGCCTTTTTAGAATGTTATGCGTTTTGATTTTCCGTGTTCTTTTGTAATCGACCATTTTTTAAATGTTTTTATAGGTTTTAATTTTTGTACTCTGTTTTGGGCGCCGTGTTGAGATTTATCTTTATCTTAAGTGTTGCAATTTATTTTTATTTCAAGTGTGTATTTACGTCTTTAAACTTTTAAACTCCTGGTGTGTTTTTAGAGGATTCGGTGCTTGCGTGTTTTGACTTTTTAACCCTTGCCTTTAGGAAATGGTCTTTTAATTTTTTTTTAAAATACGACTTTTAGAATCATAGTGGGTTTTAATGTTTTTGTGATTATGCTTTTTCGTTTTTAATTATATATGGGTTTGCAAAATTTTTATGATTTTGTGTATTCTCTGTGTTCAACTTTTTATTTTCTGCGCATTTTTTTTATTTACTCGTTCTGGCTTTTGTTCTTTGTGTGTTTGTTTATAGCACTATGTAAATGGAGTTTTCTCTGTAGTGTGTTGTTCTTTAAATAAATAAATAAATAATGCGCTGACATCCCGTCTTTGGTGTAATCTTGTTATCCACTAGCGTTTTTGTTTTGTAACTTTAAAATCTATTCATAACAATAAATGCTGCAGCTGCAACGATTTGCATTTCACTTTGCCGGGAAGCCAAGTTCATCGAATACAGTGAGCAACAGCGAACGATAAACACCTACACAAACGAGCGATACGATATCCTAGGTGGCGCTGATCACGCACGCATGCTACGAGAATGCAGGCATGCGCTTTAGCTGCTTATCAGCGCATGAGTGTTCAGGTCTGGAAGCGGCTTAACACAGGTGTTTAACCTGCGGCCCCAAATGGACATTTTTATCACCCTGCCTGTGTTTGTTCTGACAAATTATGATTATATTCCAGACGCAAATAAATTAGGAAGAAATAAATCTGATTTAATATTATACTGAATTCAAGTTTTAATTACACAGATACTAACAAATAAATCTGAAACTAAAATATTTAATTCCGATATGACATCTAGATTACCGGAATTAATTATTTAAATTTCAAGTTTATCTGTGAGTATCTGCAGGGTGTTCAATTAAATAATGAAAACATCCCTTTAACTTCACAACGAGGACTCCTATCTTTATGAAAGTAGTGTCTGGGTATAGCAAAACGTCTATGTACTGTGTGATGAAACCACTTACAGCGCCACCTAGTGATAAACTCCGGAGTTAGCGTTCCTATCTCGAAAACGGTACAAAATAGGGGGAAATGTCAGTTGTAAAGATGTAGAGCGCTATCGATTTAGTACAAAAAGACACCTTGTGCATATAAATACTAAGAACAGTACGCTTAAAATGCACATTTGATTGTTCGGGATTTCCGAAACTGTGTTGCCACAGGATATGGACAAAAAAATTAATTCCTCTGTCAATAAATTATCACATTAAACTTTTGACTGTGGGAATATCTCAAACAGTAGGCGTATGCGACCTTTCCGCCAACAATGCAAGACTTTCGATGACGTAAAACTGTTGGTTGCGCTAGCGTACTAACTGTATGATAAAACATATGCAAAATGAAATTCAAGCAAGGACTCAAATCTGTATTGAAGATGACGGAGAACATTTTTAATACCGAAAATAAAGGTATCTTGTGATAACTAATTGTTTTTTCTCTTTTTAACCCGTTTTGTTATGTCACAGTTTCGGAAATCTCGAACAATAAAATGTGCATTTTAAGCTTTATGATTTTTGGTATTAATATGCACAAGACAGCTTTTTCTACTGAATCGATAACGCTCTACAACTTTGTAATTGACATTTCCCCCTATTTTGCACCGTTTTCGAAATGGGAACGCTAACTCCGGAGTTTACACTAGTTGACGCTGTAAGTGGTTTCATCGCACAGCGCATAGATGTTTTACTATACCAGACACTACTTTCATGACGATAGCTGCCGTCTTTCTGTAAGTTAAGGGAGTGTGGCCCTTATTTAAGTGGGCACCCTGTATGTAGTTGAAACTTGATTTGGGTACGGCAGAGAACTCATAGTCATGCTCACAGAATCACTGCTGATTTGTTCTTGTGTAGTGGATAGTGGCTTTATCATTCATGAAAGACCGGTAACATGTACGGTAAAATGGCAACATTTTCAGATTTTTACTTCATCCAAAACAATTTTCATGCAATTCAACGTCATGTAATACATGGATGACACCCTGTCTTGCAGAAACATCGAGGAGCCAGTGCTAAGCGAGCATAGTGAAGCCGAAAACATGATAAACCCAAAAAACCTTGGGAGAACTCATGTGATTTTGCAAAATTTCGACTGTTAGCCGCATTTGCATAAATGTTCATGGGCAACTGATACACTGGCCTGTAACCGTAATTCTGATTTAAGTAATTTTCCAACAAGATCCATCAGGCGGTCATTATATTTTAGCTGATAAGTTTTAAAAATTATCTTTCCATTGACACAATAACATGAATTAAATGATAATTTAAAAAAGAATTGCGATGAGTTTATAGCTTCAGGTTGAAATATTTTTTAAACAAGACAAGCAGTTTACTGAATTTAGGAATCCTCAATCTTTTTTCTGTGTATCGCGTGCATTGCATGAAGAGTTCATGAAATCCAGAAAAAATATAGTAAAAAAAATTGCTATATAAAAGATTTAAAGTTAAAATTCATAGAAAGATTGACTAGTTTCGCCAATTGCTTTCTGACCATTTCTCAACAATATAAATAATTAGATGTTTCAGTGTTAAGGTTAATCAACTCCATGTTTTCTCTGTTTTACATTGACACTGCCATGGTAGTGTAAAAATGCTACATTTTCTATGTAATAATGAAGTCCGTAGTTCAATTTGTATCTATCAGGGGGCAAGAGCGATAAGAGGTCGACGGTCATTTTAAATGCAGCTAATCAACTTTGAGATCAGTTGTTTCAGAAATGAATCGCATGGACATGGTTCACTTTAACTCGGAACTCTTCGTTTCTTACGTCAGTTTAACCCGCGAGGACGCGCATTCGTTACACTTACTCGAGGACGCGCGTCGGGCTTCGTAGGCCCTGGGTCCTGATTTTCTAACAAAATGCACAGAAAATCATATTCACTTTAACAGGAAATATTTGTTGCACTAGTGCACAGAATATTAAATTTAAAAAATAATTTTCAGATAAATATCATCTAGGCAGCGCATTAAATTGAAGAGGATCGATGAATGCTTGTACTTCCAGAGTATTTATGAAAAAGGTTGGCTTTCCCTTCAAAAATTACCTAAATTCTCTTGGTGATAAGTTTTAATACATCATCTGTCTCCTCGATAAGAATTTCCAAGAATTTTGAAAGAATTATACAACTTTTGCTTCACATGATGTTGTGTCTAAAAGTTTTCATATATTTGCGAGGTTCTTTTATACATCATTTGTTAATTCCGCCTATCTTACCGTTTACTACGCCATTTTTTAACTCCAGCCTTCTTCTAAATAATCGGTGGACTCAGAAATATCCCATTCATCGTCTAATTACTTTTCCGAATTCGATTTATGATCTATAACTAATTCGACAGCAACAATTTCTTTAATTTCTTCATTAATTGATTCTTAATTAGTTGTTTTTCAGCTAAAAGGTTTTCTAATCTTTGCATCTCAGATTTGTAATTCGAATATCGATAAATTGTCGCGATTGTTCTGTTCTCTTTAGCAATCCTGCACAGAACGCGCATCCGGCTTTTGAGGACCGAATGTCTGTTTTCTGAGATAGCAGATGAGGGGAAATTCGTGGAATACTTGTGTTCAGCAATTAAATGACCTTAAATGCAGCTATTGTGAATCTGAAATCTTTCTGTCGAGGGGTTAAATTTCTGTAATGCCTTCACGGGTTAAACTGGCATGTGTAGATTCCTCTAACTACTATACAATATAAGAGATGGATTTTGCGAAATATTATCTATTTAACTAGTCAGACTGAATTCATAGAAATATCATTCAATATTACTAAAATAAGAAATAACATGAATTTCAATAACGCAATTTATCTCAGCTTTAAATGGTTATTTTGCAAAAGAAGGTTCTCAGAAAGCACGAGGCTTTTCAATTGAATAGGAATTCACAGAATTCCAATTCGGTTCTTCTCTGAAAGCCGCAGACATTGAAATTTACTTTTCATAAAATCTAAACATAGAATAAATATAGGATTTCAGATCTTCTTGAAAGATATTTATCTTGTCTTATTTTTACCTGTTTGTCAAAATATGCTTTTAGCTAGGAGAATTGTCATTAAAATGAAATTTTAGAAATAAAGCGAATTTTATAGAACTCTTTGTTCAATTCTAATCGTATATGAAAACTGTGGGTATAAGTAAAAACTATCTTCAGATATAAAATTTAAACATAAATTGGATGATTTATCTCTATTTTTTCAAGTATACAGGCTATCCATGCTTTAATTTTAAAGCATCTTTTTGAAACCATTTTGTATAAGGACGGATTTCATGATGCTAAACTTCATTTTAAAACGTTTCGTAAAAATAATTTGGTTAGGTTATATTAACGTCCTGTTTTGAAGCAACACGAGAGCTATTTAGGGACGGACCTCGTAATTTTGAACCGCGGTCAGATGACGAGGACGACACCTGAGCTGGCATCCCCCTCTCCAAACTTCTGCGCCACACCAACGGGGGACGTTTGGACACTAAGTATGATTTAGCGTGCAACACGTCCCGTATACGGCGGATCTTCAGTGGAATCGGGTTTCGAATCTGCGACCCTCCAGTCCCAAAGTCGAGACCCTACCACTAGGCCACCGCGGCCTATAAAATATATTTTGTCATCAAATTTGGCTAGTGATCAACCAAGGCGATCGCAAAATGAGGGTCAATATTCCTTAGACTTTGAACTCTTCGCATCAAAATATTCGAAGAGATTATCTGTAGCATTTCATTTAGAAAATATTTGTAATCAATGACCTAACACATAATTTAGTTGTTTGCAATTAAGGACAGGAAGAATTTACTGAACTACTTTTTAAAACAACTAACGATATCCATTTAAAAAGGTACCTCATAATTGTTACTTATTTTCAATCCAGACATTTCTTTAATACAATTTTTTCCAAACCAGAGAATCACAAAATATATTGCCACACTTTATTAGCTTTCTAAACACTGGGTTTTATTTTTCTTACAGATTTTAAAGGTGGTAAATAATGGCCCAATTTGGAATTAGTTCGGAAGATAGAAAGCTATGTTAACTTGCAATTGAAAGAGATAAAACGCGGTAGAAGTTGAAATACGACATATCTTCTGCATCAACGTAGGAGACTCACCATAAAACGAATTTGAGCAGATGGAACTATTCAAAATATTCAGAGACAACGTTTGAAGATCATCGAGTGCCGCAGTTACGGAAGACAGGACGTTCGAAATGTATAGCTTATAGCCAAGAACATTGTTTCGACAAGCTGCTCTTGGAATAAGACACTAAAAGGATAGTGTTCTCCTATGATAGTGAAACGAATTAAGTGGGAAAAAACCGCATGTTAGTACCCACTCTAGATGAAGATGATCCAGATAGTATTCATAGTATTTTGAAGCTATTTAAGTGAAAAATCTGCATACCTATATTAGTACATTTTCTATATGAAGATGATCCAAATAGTAAGAGAGTCGAGATTCGGCAAAATGTAAAGAAGACCAGGTGCAACAAAGACGATTAATTTGGTGCAATGAAGCTTTCAACACGGATTTTTTTATATGGGGATTATTAATTTAATAACCCAGATCTGTCTCGCGGTAACGCTCTGACTTCACCAGCAATAAAACCGTTGCCAACAAACCAACAAAAAACAAAAGGAAACACAACCATAGCACTGCGAGACTTTAAACAGCATAATTCCATTGTTAGATAACCTACATTTCAGTCATTTTAAATTTTAAAGAGTAATTGACGTTCTAATTTCAAATTTAATAGCTTTAAAATAGTGAAATAAAATTTTCTATCCATTGATGTAAAATTTATCTCGCTATGATCAATAGTTCCCGAGAAATTTTAAATTATATTATTCATAAATTTCAAATTAATTTCCGTTTTTCAATAGAATGTAGTAAATCACGTCAGTGGTATATCGTGCGCGTGATATAGTTTGGACGCCACGATGCATCTGATTATTTATTGCAATCGTGATGATATAATTTAATAATATTTTTTAGCAACGTTCGACAAGCAGAAAAGTGCTTTGTTTCGAAACTATATTGTCTATCTATCTAGATTATATCTACTAGATTTTCTAGATTTTTTTTAGACCAAGAGCTTTTTTGAATAAAGAAATATGTAAATAAAAAAAGTATATTTTCTATCATAAAACATATGTTTTATTTTATGTTTCCAATCAATGTTAAACATTTCTCTCGCATATATCTCTATTTACACATCAAATTTGACGGAAAATCTCTCGAATGAAGACGCAATTTGCACCCGTCATACCGTGACGGGTAATTTTCTAGTTTATTAAGAAGAATGTTTAAGATACAAAACATGCAATTCATTCATTAATGAATTGAAAGGTAGCCATATAAAGGGAATGTGCAGAAATACCGAAGCGATTTTAAACCTGTACCATTCCAGATCTTCACGGTGTCAGGCTTTGAAGAGATAGAAATTGTCATCAATTTGAAAATATGAACTAATCTCAGAAACTTAAAATAATATACTTCGTTTGCATGTTTGGAATGTTCAATTGAAGGAAGAATATATATATTTTTATTTTTCGCTATGACTTTTAATAAGGTTATTTTCAGCAACACCTAAGCCTTTTGTAATAAAATGAGCAGTCAAATGGTTTTATGAGTAGCTAAATAAAATATTTCATTTATTATTTTACATAATTTTTAATAAACTCAAAATGTTATTTCAATCAGTTAGAAGAAGAAATGTTCGTAACTCATTTTAAATTCCCGTCTTATTCTGTCCATTCGGTATACTCATACTTATCTCTTTCACCATTTTTTCTTCCTTTCACGAAACTTTTAAAATAAACACAGCTTTTATGCAAAGTTTAAGAAAATGAGGTTCTATTTTTTCTGTATTTATTTTTCAAACAGTTGTTCATGGAACAAGTTTCGGGTAGATATAAATTCAGTTTACAATGTTTATCTTGGTGCAATATTTTGAATTCCCCTTTGCAAACATCCTGGTCTCAAGAGATAAAATTTATTATTGAAATGCTTCATGTTCTGAATATGAAGCAGTGTCTTTAATGGAAATTTGTGAAATATTATTTTATCTGTGTACATATCTTGCTTGCAATTTCTTCAAATTTTTCTATTTTCAAAAATTATATAACAGAAAGATTAAAGTAAAGTAAAGTAAGCCAAGTATAAAATAAATTTTATTGAAAGACATTCCTCTTGTTGTTTTATTCAGCGGAAATACGAAAGGTCTTAGAGTACCTGGAAAATCATAGGTCAGAATTATTCTTTAGTGTGGAAATACCAGTTTATTCATAACATATATATCCCTAGTCAAAATCAGACTTTAAACTAAAGCAAATACTCTGTGACAGATAAGCAGAATTGATCGAAAGATACATGATAATAAGAGAGGATTCACATGTTTTCGTTTTTAAATTTTTTTTCTAAGATGAGCAAATTATATATGCTTTTATTCATGTTTATATTTTATATATTTTAACACTACCAATTATGAATATTGTTAGAGAACTATAGTCAATATATTTTTAACAAATTCAGGAAAAACTAATGTCAGATAAGGTAAAGAACGATCTAAAAAATAAACGAAATTTGAGTAATTGTCATTTTTAGTGAGTTTTCCATAACACAAAAAAATCATGAAAAAAAATCGAAATTACTTTACAGTTTTTTGAAACTCTTGGTAGTGACTTATTCCTGTTTCCGTATGCTTTAAGCCTTCGTGGGAGGGCTTGTGTATGGCATATGGAGTACGCCAGGTCGTTTTTCCATCCTCTGCCTCAAATTCCCACCCATTTTTCTTAGTTTATTACTTTAATATGTTAAGGAATCATAATACAGATAATTGGAGAAAAAAAATGACAGATAAAATAGAAAAAACTGCATTCGGCCTACATAGAATAAACAGGCATCTCCCACATAAGGACTCCAATTTTTCGTCGACCGTGAATTGGTCACCAGTTGTATAAAATTTCTGGTAGGTTTCATTGAAAGAATCGAAAAATCCTCTCATTGTACCTGACTTATCAGTTTTTCTGTGTGTGTCCCTCTACATGAGTAACAATCAAGTTTTATAATGAAGATCCCTCCCTTCATCTACCTAGAAATCCGCCTTCCGTCTGCTCTTAATAGACAATGAGAAACTCAAGGAATTCTAATTGCTCATAATTCATTCAAACGGAGTTTTTAAGGTATATAGAAATATAACACCATCAAACCCTATTTCGACTAATATTGACTTACGAAGAATTGGTAATTCAAAATGGCAGTTAATTAACCTTTAGTAGAAGGGGAGACGTACAGAGTTCGCCGACGTGATGCGAGCAAAAAAAAAATAATACTTAGAATGGAAATTGGAACTCTGATTGTACTAATCGTTTAGACTCATTGTACTCCGGGGGGATGCTCCTATTAGGATAGAAAGAACAGTCGAAAACTCATAGCAAGAAAAAATTGATTGGCGTACTTCGTACGCGAGCCCCTCCTACTAAAGGTTAAGTAACTGCCATTTTGAATTACCAATTCTTGGTAAGTCAATATCAGTCGAAATAGGGTTTGATGGCGTTATATTTCTATATACTTTAAAAATCCAGTTTGAATGAATTATGAGCAATTAGAATTCCTTGAATGTTTTGGGGAGTTCGGACTATGAGAAGCTTTGTCTTGGCCAAAAGCCTGCTTCTACAGAAAATTCCCTAAATATCCTTTTGAATCCATTTCGAATAGTTTCTAGCCCTTGAAAAAGTGAACTAGAATGGATTCCTTGTTTTTGTTGTATGCTTTTCGTTTACTTCAAATTACTATTGGATTGCTTGTATTCCTTTTTAAATTGTGGCTTTATTGGTATATCTGTCTAGAATTCCTTGAGTTTCTCATTTTGTCTGTTAAGAGCAGACGGCAGGCGGATTTCTAGGTAGATGAAAGGAGGAGTCTTCATTAAAAAACTTTGTTTTTTGAGAGGAAAACAACATACTACATTTCATCCTCATTGCTCGTTTCGCTTTTGAGCTCCCTTACAAAACATACCAATAATATTCACAGATATACCAACAGGTTTAGAAAGATCGAAATTAGCAGATAGATGTAATTCTAAAAATAGTTTTTGGTCTAGGGGAGGTCTAAAACAAAGAGATTCATTAAAATCTCGGAAACAAATTTTTGGACTATTAAAATACTTCATTTTTTCGCTTTGTTTGCAGAAGAAAAAAACGATCAGTAAACGAAACGTAAAAATGCAAAATGATCCAGGAAGAAAACATGAATACTGAATAATGGCTGGTTAACGATTACACTGCGCCACAAATATTTTTTTCTTGCACCAGCACAAATTAAAGAATATTAAATATCGTCACCAACATTTTATCGACTTTTCTGGAGCATGCAGACCATAATTACAATAACATGAAATTCACTTAAATTCCCATTAAATAAATCGCCGCAGCAACGGATGGCTTTCAAACGAAGAACAGACAAATAGGAGACAGGGATCAAAGTCAATGAACTGTTGGAATGACGATGGAATGTCTGATTTCGACATCCTGCCTATCAGAGCAGACGGATGTGGCATAATCGCCATTTTGTTCCAATTTCATTTGATTAACATCCTGCAATCGTCAAACCTTTCTGAATATTTATCTGTCTTCCTTACCGACAATATTTGACACAATGGTGATTATGATGATTAGAATTTCAGTCTGGACTAGTGGTTTTAGGGTCCTTTTTAGCAGCAGTCGCCTAAATACGCATATGATTGCATTAAAATTCTCTTACTTTCTTTGGTAACCTTTGACTAATGAAACGTTCATTTGTATTCTCTACTTATTAAGTTTCGCCGCTAGTTTTAACCTAGCAGCTGATGTAGAAAGTTCGAGAAATTTCTGATTAGATCTGTGAGAAGATTTGAAGGCAAAATAGTGTTATAATTTTCTCAGAATTTTGTAAATTACCATGGAATAGTTACTTTTTGTTCGAGTTGGGTGTGTTGGAAGCGAGTATTATTGCTTGTTTCAATTGTAAATATCTGAAGCGCTTTGAACGATATAAAAAATTGTTAACATTAATTTCAAAATAAGTGGCATGACGAAGTTGGCTGTCGGGGGTCTAAAAGACAGTGGTTTTAAGGCGACCATGGACCTTCAAAATCATTTTTTTAAATTTTTGAACTAATTAATTTCAAATTTTCCAGGCATTGATAAGAGAATTATATAAAGTAACACACAAAATTTCACTACGATATATTCATTTATTTCTGAGTTTTGGGTATAAATGTAATTTTTAATAAAAATTAATGACCTTTATGATAAATGCTCCAAGCACTCCAAAATTACTCAAAATTACTCCAACTTTTTTCATTTGTTACTCTAACCCTTTTCAAACAAAAATTGGGATTAATTCAGGAAGGAATTGCAAAGTGAATCCACATAATATCTGGAATCTATCGATTTTGGAAAAAATATGCCCAATATATGATAGGGAAGAAAGCATTTACAGTTTAATAAGAAAATAACTTCTATATGAATTCCAAAATTTCTTCTCCATATATGTTTCTATACCTATATAAAATTTCATGAAATTTCAACAAAAATTGAAGCGCCTGGAATATTTATCATAAAGGCCATTCATGTTATTATAAGTTACATTTATACCCAGAACTCAGAAATAAATAAATACATTGCAGTGAAATTTTGTGTGTTGTCTTATCTAGTGCTAATATTAATTCCTGCAAAATTTCCAACTGGTTAGTTTAAATTTTAAAAAAAATGATTTTGAAGATCTCTGCTAGCCTAAGAGTATCTCATACGAACAAATCCTGGCTTTATACATTAGGCGCTACCAATCCCGCAATATTGCAAGAGAACACAGTCGTCTAGCTTATCCTGATGGGGTTTCTATTCCACGTTCCTGTGTGGTTATGGATTTTTTAGAGTTTCCTACCTCCTCTTACAGTTTGTACGTAGAATTTAGAATCACCCTGTATTTCAAAATTACTGCAATAATGAAACAAAATGCATTCTCTCAAGCACATGTGAAAATCGGATTTCATGCGATAGAAGGGCAAGTGAAGCAATTTATCAAAGGTAGAGATTTAATTTCATTAAAAATGGCAGTAAATAGTGGTAATATACTTAATGCTTATGAAACTGCATACTTTTTAAATAAATAAACAAATCTGTTTTATTTCTTAAATTTGTCTTGCGACTTTCTTCAGAAGGATAATCGTTTTTGTTCAAATTAACCAACCTAATTTAGTTATAAGAAATGCAATCTTGAGTATGAACGTAAAGCAAGATAAATATTAGAATTAAAAAGTATCGACTTCCAAGGACAAACAATAAACCACATTCAACAAATACACTCATCTTTCAGTATACAGTCATTCAAAAAGAACATTCGACGCACAATTAACTCATGTGGAAAAATAATGTTTCACAAGACTTATTGGCTGTGTTCAACTTTGAGACAATTTTGACTTCAATAAAATTTGCATTAAAGTAAAAATTAACTATCTCCCCAGTGTTGTTAAAGTATGTCATCGAGAACTAGAACAGATCTCTCTTTCTTCGCAAGCAATATTTTAATTATCATGCTAATTAAACCATATAATTTGAGAGGAGGAATTCAATTCTCTGTTTCTTCCTAATCCATCGCTGCTTGCTGAAATACAAAAATTGTGTTTCGGCAAATGCTTTGGAGATATATTCGGATAAGTTAGGGTATGAAGAAGTGGGAACAAGATGTCACGAGGCCGTTTTCACTCAACCCTAGCTTATCTCAGAAGCTCGTTTATCCGTTTTTCGCCTGGTTTGAATCAAGATATTCCCGTATTGCACTCGGCATAAAAACTTGTTAATTCTTTTCTTTGTAGATTGAAAATGATTTCAAGGCCAGGTGCACACATCCTAGTTTTGTCGGACAAGTCCTTAGCGACAAAATGTCGAACTGGTGATTAGCGGTGTGTATATTGATAGTAGTTGCGTAGTGCACACATACTTCCTGCGATGCAGAAGAAGGCGTCGGACAAGTCACTAATGACCGTTTTGCTTAGCGCTTTGACTAGAGTTTGAATGGAAATCAGAGCAGAAGTGGACTCTCTCTCACTATGTGTAGAGCGATTGTTTTGCTGCGCAGAGGTGAGGTAGAGATTCAGTACTGATAGCAGTTGGGTATTGCACACATACCTCGAACGGCGGCCTTCTGATGCCAGAGAATTGCCAAAAAAGTCATTAACTGCACACATACTTCCTGCGATGCAGAAGAATGCGTCGGGCAAGTCATTAATGACCGTTTTGCTTAACGCTTTGTCTAGGGTTTGAATGGAAGTCAGAGCAGAAGTGGACCTTCTCTCACTGCGTGTAGAGCGATTGTTTTGCTGCACAGAGGGTGAGGTAGAAATTCAGTACTGATAGCAGTTGGGTATTGCACACATACCTCGAACGGCGGTCTTTCGATGCCAGAGAATTGCTAAAAATGTCATTAGCGACCAACGATAAAATGTAGGTACCCGGCCTAGGTCTCTAAATTGTGGCTTCTATAATATTTATCGTAATTTTCCACTCAGGTTGTCCATTCGGAAGAAGAATGATAATGAGTTCAGTATTTTTAAAAATACATTTCTGTACTTGAAAAGTCATTTAGTTGGATGTTTTGTTTGCATTCAGAATAATCTTTATTATGCGTTTTTATTTAATTCACAGTCTTTCATGATTGCAAAGAGGAATTTTGTTAACAATTTTTAGTCATTTTGAGATAAGCTAGATTTCTGAAATTTTGTACAGATATGTTGATGATAATACACTATTTTTCTATTTTCAGAATATAATTTTAAATTATATGATTAAATATAATTATTTATTCATTACATAAGAGTGACACTAGCTGGAAGGGAATTTGACAGAAATGTGAGTGTGATTTTTTAATTCCAGTTTTCTTAAAGTATTTCTCTCAATGCTGCACGCTGCTACGTTTCTGCTTCGATACCCAGATTCTTAGTAAAAGCATTTTCAACTATTTAATACATTATTGCAATCGTATTTTTATATTTATTGTGTCTTTATATTTGTTTCTATTCGAATCATCTGTGTATAAAATCAAGATGCATTGATTTTAAATTGCAAAATTTACCTTAAAAAGCTCTTACTAACATGGAAGTTTAACCCAAATTTTATTAACCTTGTTCTTATATCATCGGTTTTGAAAAAAGGCTACTATATAAATGTGCAAATCAATGAATTAAGTAATAAATAATACGTTAATGAATGGAAAATTCCAATAGAGTGCAAAGCTATTATTTAAGATAACTTAGAGAACGTTTTTTTTCCCACGATATCGCGGCGCGTATTCTTTTTTCTTCACTAATTAAAACGTTTACTTGTAGTATTTCATGACAGATTTTCCCTTTCAAGGAAAATTCTTTTTAGGGGAACTGTTTCCTCATTAATTTTTTTTCGTTTCTTTTTTCTGTCTAAAAGTAAACACTGTATTTACATTCAAATAATTACGCTTTGATTGTGCACGGTCTACATTGAATCAACGGAACATCGCAAAGTTGGCTCTTTTGCCAGTTGCCACAAGAGTGCAAAGAAGTATTCCATTCTCAAAATTTAAAAATTTAAATGAAATGCGATGAATTTACAATTTATCATTTAATTTTAAAAAAAATGAAACTAGGTATAATTCTTAATCATCTAATTACACACAAAAAATACAAACATACTGCAGATTCATAAATCTACTCCAAAGTAATTATAAAACATCACCCCTTCCCTGTTCTAACTCAATCCTTTCATAAAAGAATGTGTTGAGAGCTCCAACATCTGCATTCTTCAAACTCTGTAACTTTTCAGGAAAACCACGCGAACCCCGACTAGATGATGTATCATGCATCACGTACATTTATATAGATTGTTGTTTGTACGCAACAAACATGAGGAAAAATGATGAAGAAGGGTTAATTCTTCATGGCGAACTTGGGTAGAAAAATTTTGTTGATTTCCCAGGCGCACGTGTATCTGCGTGACATGGGGTACTTCACCGCTGATAACGTTTTTATTTACTTAGAATTCCAGATGATTCTTTTTCCGTTCATTTTTTTCCCCCGCGACTACTTTATTTAGCAGCCGATTTCCCCCTCCTAGCCAAAAGAAAGCAATAAAATTGTTTATGTAAATGTTGCTTACTTCCACATGCAATGAAATTAAACGGGTTTTTTTAAAGAAAAAAATAGTCATAAAGTAAAAGAAGAAGCTCTTTAGTTTTTGTAACCATTTTCGTTTGCAAAAAAAAAAAATATCGTTATTTCCTCCAAAAATCTTTACATCTAATCATTTTATTTTTCTTCAGGTACCGTTTTTCACGGATGCGTGTTTTTCTGCGAAAGAATCAATTTCAAGTGAAATATCACAGTGAAGTTTTAATAAAAAATGTGTCAGCTTGAGAATTGTTGGTAAGAAAGTGTTTCTTGCGTAGATGCGGATCGCAATTCTGTAACTGAATAAAGAACTTTATTTTCTAGTGAGTTTCTATCCGTAATATGTTCATATACATCAAGAATTTACTTACTACGATTAAATATGATTTATCTTTCGCCAAATAAGAAATTTCGAGCGTATATTTTTAACGTTGCTATTCTTACTCACATGGAAAATAAGTAATTTTGTAATACTGTCTGATAATATCATTTGGAAAAAAACCACCTTCATATTATAGCATATGGTATTTGATATTATTTTTGAAGCATTTAAACAAATTTGGGTATATTTCCATTATAATGTATTTAGTCAGACAAGTGAATCCTATTTTCTTCCATTTTCATTATAAGTGCTCAGGAGCAATTTTATGCATTTTCCAATTAAAGTTATGTTATAAAACTAAAGAACTAAACACGTTGGAATATGAATACACGTATATTACTTTATTCATTTGATAGCTAAGCTTTTTCTCTGAAAATTCGGTCGAAATGTGGTATGCAATTTGATGGCACTTCTTAATTTTGAAGCGAAAAAGACCTCATTATATTTATGGAAATGAATCAAAAGTTAATTACCTTAAAGTTAATCTATTTTTTCATTTATCGATAAGAAACTAGTAATTGTTTCAATTCGCTCTTTGATGAAAACAACTCCTATTAGTTAGTAGAACATACTGTACCTTTAATAACAGAACTTCATTCGATACCCACTTATCTCACTGAACATCAACAGAAAAAATGTGCATCGTGCAATGAAGTCAATATACAAGAAGTCAACGATCACTTGAGAAACTTAGCAGCGTATACCATCTGGCATACCTGGACGCTGTTTTACGCTATGTCATGGCACAGAAATACAAGCTACAAATGCATACAATGGATTTCAAAATTAAATTGGCGCGGCGCATCGGTATACAATTTATGAATATTTTAGAAAGATAAAAGGGATAAAAAAAAATTTCGCGGTGTTCAGATTCAAAGATATCGACATTAATCCTTTTTGCTTGAGTAGAACAAAGTGCCAGATAAAAGCTCAAACTATTGTGAATATTTAGTTTATGTGTTGATTTATATCTTTATTTAAAGTATTCAGGTTCATAAATTTATTATCTTGAGAAAAATCTACTTACCTTCTTTTACTTTGTATAAAACCACTTCTTTTGTAATCTTTTTCAGTACCTATTCACAGCCGTTCTGAATAGGCGTGACGATTATTGGTGATCGAATGCATTTCCATAGGAATCGCTTGCTTCCAATTAGTGAATTCTAATGAAACTCTGCTGGGATTCCGATTGATTGATCACGCCCTTTGAACCTCTGAATAATCAGAGCACTCTGATAATAAATCACCAGTTGAACTGTTCAGCAATTTGAATAATCAAATGCTGCTTTGCTATACATTTTAAATTTTTTTAAAAACTAGATGTAAATATTTTATAAATAAAGCTGTATGTTTTGCTTTTCAAAAACAAAATAATCAAGACATTATTTGTTTAAATCTGATTATAAATAAGAGGATTTATTCATCCTATTTCAGATACCAAGAGAAAAAACATTAAAAATGTTTATATATTAACTTTCTTTGGAATATCTTTTCGGATTTTCCAAAATTCGGAAAATTTTCTTCAGTTTTTTATTACAACATCGGAACAGAAATTGAGGAAATTATAGAAACTGAAACGGAGAGACTGCAGAATATATTTATTGAAGCACTAGTCTCAAGAATTTATAATATTCAGACTTTTTTCTTTGTCTTGCAAAATATAAGAATTAGACATACTTTTCTTATGCCAGATACTTTGTAATACTCGTTCAATCAATAGGAAATTTAAACACTCTTTTCTCAATATCCAAGCGGCTAAAATTCTCACACGAAATCATCTATAAAGTAATGAAATACATATTTGTTTCAGAGTTTTCAATGATTTCATTTCCTATCTGTCTGCTGTTTGCGCTTTGTTTTATTCGAACAGAGAAGTTTTGTATGAAATATATATTTATTTGAAAATAGTGCCTTTAAAATACATTTTTATTAGTGTTCTAAACAGCACAATTTTTTTATTACAATAATTTTCACCTTTTTTCTTGAGAGTAATATTTTCTCAAACGCAATCCAGATGGCGTCATGGGTACGGAGGCAAAATTCAATTTTATTAATGTTTAAGTCATAATTATGCTTTACATATTTGCGAAACTATAGGACCTCAGGAAAAGAGTGATAAAAAAGAAAAAAAATGTTTTGGAGTTGTCAAAAAATTTGACCTCAAGATTTTGATCACGTTTCTTTGTTCTCCGAGTTTCAAACCTCTTTAAGTACGATTAACCTGTTTTTAGTATTATATTTCTGTCGGTATAAAACCCGTTAAGACAAAAAGAAAATAGCTAAAAGGATGAAAGGATACCAGGGTTTTAAACCAAAATTTCAGATTTCTCTCAATTTTGTACTAAATACATAAGGATTAAGGCTGTCTATCCAGTAAGTTTCCACTTCCTATCCATTCAAACCGCTTATAATGAGTCATAAGGATTCTGGGCACGGGAACAGGAGGTGGTGTTATGTTATGACCGTCTGGGTGTATGTCAACACGATAACTCAAAAACGCATAGAGAAAGTTGGATGAAATTTGGCATAAGGTTTTATCTCCATATTTATACAAAGTTGCATCAGAAAGTAAGGTGAATATTCCCTAAAACTCAGAGTTTTCTGAGAAGCTATTTAATTTCTTATTTGTTGCAGGTAACAAGGTTATAGAAGTGTGATGGCTTTTTAAACTTCAACGTCAACTGCTCTGGTGCTTGCAGCAAATCAAAGATGGCGCATAGACTTGAACATTACTCCAATGAGCGCAGTGTCATTCTTTTTTCATGGACCAAGGGAAAATAACCATGTGATATTCATCTAGAATTTTGGAGGTCTAAGGAGAGAGAGTTAAGTCGCAGAAATGAAAATGTGTGCGCGCTGCGTGCCAAATCTTCTGAGTGAGAACAAAAAGAACTTGGAATAGGCATTTCCCTGACCCACCTCACATGACATGCCGACGAAGGAAATGTAATCCTCTATCGCATCATAAAGGGAGATGAAACTCCAATACCCCTATGGACTAAACCCTAATACCCTAATCTAAAAGCCACATCATGAATGACGCCTCTCACCTCGTCCTTGGAGGAATGTTCAAGTCGATGCTCCATCTTTGATTTGTACTAAGCACCAGACAAGTTGAAGTTTAAGTTTGTACAAGCCGTCACACTTATATCACCTTGGTACCTGCCACATATAAAAAAATTAATTAGCTTCACAAAAAAATGAGTTTTAGAGACAAAATCATCTTACTCTTTTATACACTCTTTTAGATGCGCATAAAATTCCGGACAAAATTTTTCATAGAGTTGACTGTCTATTGTTCTGTCTGTTCAAGAGTATGTGAAGCGGTTACTCAAATCCGCAAAAAAATAGATAAATGAAATTAGGTATATGTTCTTGATGCAAATATTGCAAAATTGTATCAAATTTTAGTCCCAATAGGCCAAAAGTACGAAGTTCGAATCAATACTCAACTATTTTCACTGCATTAAAAAGCTTGAAGTAAACCGCGCAGTAAAGTATACATATATGAAAATGTAACGGTAAGAACACTCCAACTGATTTTTCTAGATAAATTAAATTCATGGTCTGCAAATTCTCCTAGATAAAGCATTATTTCATTATTTACAGCATAGCTCTTTTTTACTTAGCATCAATCGCGAAATAAAAGGTGTTAAATATTTCGAAGAATAACATATTTTATTATGGCATTTAATTGACCAAATTTTCATGTTTGATCTATTATTTTATGATGTCTTTCAAGCCATTTCTGTAGTATAAAACAGTAAATAAAATCCAGTTTTGATCAAGGCACACATTTAAATGCGGATGATGAGAAAAAAATGAAATTTTGATGAATTCGACTTATTTCTTATGGATGTAAGTTCTTTATTTTCCAATATTGCCGCTGCTATTCTGTGAGCGCATAAAGAATAAAAGGACTTTCCTTTTCCGGAGACATTCATTTTCCCTAAATGGCATTTCGCTTCTTTCTGTTTAGTGTTCCTGCGTTTATAGACAATCATTACAATTGTAATCGCATTTTCTATTTTCTCAAAAACCATCGACAGTCTTTTTGTTTCAACTTCTCAAGGGATTTCAAATCAAAATTTAGTCTCATGCAGTAATTGTCAAAGTAATAAAAGAGAGTTATTTCGAATGATGAAATACGTTTATTGGTTTTCGGGTAGTTTAATGGAACTTATGATGACGTTTTTTATAAACAAAGGGAGTGGATAAAAATTTTAGTAGTTGAAAAGTGTATAAATAAGCATATCAAATAAGGACTTGCGAAATAATCAATGTAATGATATTTCTTAGTTTATTTCTCCATTACGTGTTTTCTTTTTTGTATAAGAAATATACGAAGAGAAAATATTGTAATCGTCAAAGAATTCTACCTCGATATTTTAAAACTTCCACATTTTAGACATCCCTGAAGTTAAAACATTTTTGGAATTTGTTTGCCTGTCCTTCTATCTGTCAGTCAACATGATACCTTATATAGACAACGATCTTAGAAAGTAGAAAGAGGTTATGCTATCTTTACACCAAAATTCTAGACTTCTGTCAAATTTTGGATCGAATAAGTCTAGAAAAAGTCTTCTGTCAGTTAGTGTGCTCATGAATATTATTACCCCAAAACAGGTCAAGTTGAAATTTTGGATCTTATCAGTCAAATGGTTGAGTTGTCTATTGATCTCTCTCTATTCATGTGTGAAAAAAAATTATCAATAATGCTGAAGAAATGAAACTTGGGTTACTGTCTTAGCATCAAAATATGACATCTATATTACATGTTGCAGTCAATTGGTTTAGAATTCAAAATACATATTTAATTTTGTCTCTGTAATAAGAAGCCTGACACAAAAATGTGCCATATTTTGGAATTGTATGAAAAAAATGTCTAATGAAAAATGCTTCCTCTGGTTTCTGTCATAACTTTATTACTTAATATGGTTACAACATATTATCTGTTAAAGAAATCAGTGAAAAATGCCATCAAAATGCTTGGAAGGATAGTCTAATACTGAAAAATAAGTGAAACTTACTACACCTTATCAATATAAGCAACGTTTTCGAAAGAGCTTCTTACTAATATTTACTAATAATAGTTATAAAATCTCTTTTAAAGGTTAAATTCTAAAAATAAAGAAATTAACTAAGAATAGTTATAAAGTAAGAATATTAATTTGTAAAGTTAACTGTCTTTGAAACTTTAAAAGGCAGTAATTTTGGTGGATTAAAATGCCCGTGTGGTCGGTCTTTAAAACAAGTGCCTAACCTCACCTATCAAGCCAGGAATACATATTTCCATTGTAATATGCTTGCTTCATGAGGTTCAGAGAGGCTAATGAAACGTGCGTTTGCTCTTTACTTACAGAGTTTCAACTCTAATTTAAATCTAGCTTGTTCTTTTAAAAATCTTATATTTTGGATGGTGAGTAGATACGAAAGAACGATTGTCTGATAATCACTTTAGGGTTACCTAAATTGCAAATAAATGATTACTTTCCGTTCGAGTCGGGAACTATCTAGGATAATGACATGCCTTATTGCAGTTGTAGATATTTAAATTTGTGTTGTAATCTTGAAGAAGAAAACATGACTGGTAAACTCACCTATGTGTGTAATTATAACGTTCACTGACCACGAACTGGTATGATGTTGTCATTGAAAATTTAAAAAAGAGTGAATAATTTGAATTTTAAAACTAAGGAAATTAATGATGATATATTTAACTAAAAAGTTTTAAGAACACACTTTAATTAGTGTACTAAAGTAGATTTCATTTTAATAATTTTCTACCTTTTGAATCATGAAATTTATTGTTCCTCAAATTCATTACCAGATACCGTCACTGGTACGGAATCAAAAATAATTTCATAAATTATTAACTTACAATCAAAACAAAGGCATGCATACAAATTAATCGCTATAAATCTCCGATTTCATGACCAAGCAAGGTATATTACATATTAACAGTTTAATAAGACAGTTTTGACTGAAAGTGATAATAATGCAGGTAGCATTATATTTCTTCCAAATTAATTATTTCTCTTAAATTTCATTTAAATTCAATTCGTAAAGAATAAATCAACCTTTTCCTCCAATTCCTCCTCCGAAGTTCAAATCTATTTTTCATCAGAAAACACATTTTTTTATTGAAGGGAAACAAAGTCATTTATCTATATTTACAAACAAGCCGCCAAACTGCTGTTCGCCCGTAATATTAAGAGCTTGTGACTATGTTTGTAACATAGTGAATAAAATTGGTTAATTTGCGGTTGTAGGGGCTGAGGGACTCTGCAAAGATTTATGTTGAGAAATACCTCGAAAATGGAGGGTGGTGGGTGACAAGCGATTATTGATGACATATCTAGGGGTTATGAGCTTTCATATGAAATAAAGCAATGTTGGAATCTCTCCTGTGGTTGGTGCTCAGGGACTGTGTCAAGTTTTCTCCCCATAGAGAATGTACAGTGAAGTAGAGTTTTTTTCTTTTTTTCCAAAAATGGAGGGTGATGATATGCCAGCGACTATTGATAACATATCTAGACTCCATAAGCTTCCATATGGCATAAAAATTAGTCAAATCGGTCACGTGGTTGGGGCTAGGGAACTGGTTCACTGGTTTTTGCCAATTATTTTAAATATATAGATTATATTACATAGTCACGGAACAACACAAAAAGCATGTTAAATGATAAAAAATAACAGTATTTTTGTAACAGGAGTTCGCCTGCAAAAACGAATGATGAAGCACTTTCAATAAATTCAAACGAAATCCCTCAGCCTGTAATTATCAAAATCAACAAACAACCAATTAACTGTTTATTAAAAAAATGCTGATTCATAAAATCAGTGTGTAGTTATACAAATAATCTGAAAGAATACGAATTTTAATATTACCTGATACTGCTATAAATTAGCCCTTTCTCTTCGATTGTAAAAGTATGCCAACAGGGAACTAGAGCTAACCTCTCTTTATATGCAATCAAACTCTTAATTATCATGCTAATTAACCTTTCAAATAGAGGGCAGTAATTGGAGCTCTCCTTCTCAGTATTGCTAAAAAACAAAATTAGATCCCAGTTGATAGTTTGCAGAGCCTTTTGGAGGGGGGGGGGGGGGATGGGGAAGGGATGCCTTAAAAAAGCGACGAAGAGGGGGGATGAGAAGTGATGATGCCGTTTCCATGCAACTCCAACTCATTACCTCCTTTATCTGTCATTCGAATACTTTGAATGAGGAAATCCTGACGCCTGGAAAGCGCTTTGCATTTAGATATGAATTTTTTTATTTTGCTGGGCAAAATCACTTTCAAGTGCTAAAGTTGGGCTTCGATGACATTTAACTCGATATTTCTTCTACTTTCTTGGATTTTTATATATTTTCAGTATTTGTGGTTGAAATGCATTGTGAAGCTGTTGTTAGGATGGCGTTCTTTTTTAAATGCATTCATTTGAGAATCCTTACATTCATAAAAAAATAATTCAATAGATTTGTTTTAATTTATGCTGGATTAGCCTAGAGCAATTTTTTCTAAATTCGAATATTTCTGATGAAGAAGAAAAGATCCTCCCAATTAATGTTGTTTATGTTTTTCGATTTAAACATGATGGAAGTGCAAGGACACACACAAATCTGGTTTCAAAATTCAAATTCGAATAGACCATTTCGTCGAAAACAGTTCTGATTGAATAATTGTTTTCAAAATTATAATCATCAGTTATAAGGCTACAAAAAATATGACATTATTTTTGACGAAAAAGACAATCTTCATTTTATTCAGAATTTTTTAAAATTTTTCATATTTCTTTCAAAATTATTTTTTATGCCCGTTTGATGAAGAAATTGGTTTTCATTTTTTTTTCAAGCGAGAAACCTATGATTTGCTGTACTAGGAGGTATTTGCTCCTTCTCCATGCACATCATAAATCTCAAGTGTAGCTTCAGCAGTCTTAGCACCTAGATTAAATGCAAGAATTTGAAAATACAAATAAATCAATAATATTTAAATACGCTGTCTTTTAGAGCATTAAATTATTTTTCAAACATAGTGCCGGATTTATAAATTTCTACGGCCTTGACCAAAACTTAATTCTTCGCCCTCTCCCCTTAGTACATTCACAGCAACTATTGAGAGAGACAACATAACCTCCAGATTATTTAATGTGCTTAGAAAACAGTGTTTCGTATGGTCTTTCCAAAATAATACTGATATTTGCTAATTTAAATGCTTTATTGCAATTTCTTTTATATTCGCGCCCTCCGATTATTGCGTCCTAGGCCATGGCCTAGGTTGGCCCTATGGGAAATCTGGCACTGCTCAAATAATACAAAACGCTTTGCCGATGCGTCTTATTTCTGAGGGTATTTTTAAATTTGACAAAAACGGTCATAAATTATTACTCAACTCCATACATTGTCACTAGTCCGATATATGTACCTTTTAGTTTTAATTTGCTAATTGTGATTTGCCTACAGTGAGGCCGCGATGGCCAATAGGTAAGATCTCGGTTTCGGGGCGATTGGGCTCCAGGTTCGAAACCCGATTCCACTGACGATACGTCGGGTATTGGGCCTGTTGAACGTTAAGTCGTACTTAGGAGGCCAAACGCACCCGCTGGTGTGGTGCAAAAATACCCGCACTGGTCCGGCCTACCCAAGAAGGGCGCAAGGCCGGTAGAGGACCAGCGGTGAGAGAACGGCCTCACCAGCATGCGGAGGACGGGATTTATTGGGTACAATAAGATGATACAGGCAATACCCGAACAGGGGCAGTACTTTTAAATACAAGAGAGCTGGAAGTATAAACATGGTTCGACCCACCTCGGTGGGGAGAGAACGGAAGCTTGGAGAGGAGGGTGCCAACTCAGGCATCGTCCTCGTCATATGATCCTGTTCAAAATTACGTGGTACGTATCCAAAATATCCCTCGTGATGCTTCAAAACGGGACGTTAATATAACTAAACTAAGAGGTTTGGCTACGTTAGCTATCGCTGAAATTTGCAAATGGAACAAAATAAAAATTATTCATCTATATTCTATCAGAATGAGAAAAAGTTACCAAAAAGCGAAAATTCTCTAGTTCCTTACATTCATATCACATCATGTGTTGTTTGGGAGTTAATACATGTTACAAAAGTTATTTTCTGCTCATTAACAAGTTTCAAGTTAATTTATGAAAATCTATAATTCAAAGTTTGTTATTTTATTTCACAAAAAATGAAATTAAAATAATAGCCTTTATTATTGAAAAAAAACAATAAAAATAAGCTTCAGATTTACAAAGCTATTTAGTCGAAAAATATAACCAAATAAACACTTCGACTACAGATTCTTTTCTATATATTCTAAAAATTAATTTACACAATTAAATTAAGAAGAAATAAACGAAATTCTGTTGCATAAAAAGGCCACAGCTCATAAAATTTTAAATTATTTTTAAAACAATAATAATTCATTATAGATTATTCACGGAACTCTCCCTTTCGAAGCCCTCCAAGCTTTTCCACATGTGCCAGGTGGAGTTCATTTCACTCAAATAGGGGTGAAGTGAGAAATGGAGGGGGAGATATTTATATTATACTTAGCGTGTCCTAACAGAAAACTCCGGAAATGAGCTAACCTTACTCATTGCCTGTCACCCCTTTTTGGAGTAAAATCGTCAAAAAGTGCTAATTTTGGCATTTTGAAACGATCAGTACTTTAAATAAACGCAGAATTTTCGAAAAAAAATTAATTGCCCGTGTTTCGTCTTCACCATATTTTATCGCCAAAAATTTTGTATATCAAGAAGTCCCTAATTATTTTAGGCATTTAAATTTATTGTTAGGAAATTCTGCATTTAAGTTATGAAATAACTTGAATTCATTTCTAAATTCGTATTGTCTTCAGTACTTTTTACTATAAGATTCGAAGCATTCTTTCCTCAATGTCTTTCGTCATTGCTTTGAGCTAGTCACTTCACTCGACATCTAAATTCGCAGCTCTTTAATCGGAATCTTTTGACTTTGACTATATTATAATTGCAGCTAATATGTAGATCTATTAAATGTTATCAGAGTGTGTAGGGGAAATTGGAGTAAAACCGGGTACCTAGACTCGAAGGGCTGTTGGAGCAAAATTATTCGACATAGAGCTTGACAAATTTCATTAAAATGCCCATTGTTTATCTGAGTACATATATCTTTGAAAAAAAGTCACAATTTTGCTACTTTTTTCACTAATGATATTTTTACGAAAAAAGTCATACCACCCGGTTGTGGGTTAAAACCGGGTACACATGTTAACTCTATGGAAACTTAGGAAAACTCGTTTTTCATTGGAAAAGTAGCAGACATTTTTAATTTGTATGGCAATTTAAGAATGATAGGTCCTTCTTCTTCTTCCGCGCCATTGAAACTTTCTTGGGCCCGCTAAGACAGTTTCTTCATTGAACTTCTTCTCATTCATTTAAATTAGAAAATGCATCATTGAAATATAAGCAATCGATGTCTAATGTGTTTTTATCGTATTCTCAGAAGAATCATCAATACTGAGTGTCCCTGGCTTACGCAGTTGGAGTACCCGGTTTCACTCCGAGCGCAGAGATTATAAAAGACGAAATAGAACCGCGTAATTATTGAACTAAATCTTTATTGTTTGATAGGGTATAAATCCTTATTAAACGTATAATAAGCTATACTAAAAATAGTTTTTATAACTGTGATGATTATTAAATAAGGATGGTTAAAATTAAACAAACATTAGAGAGTTGACGTCCTAAAGCAAATAACCCTTCACTGCCGCAGTGAATTCAGCAGCAACATCACACCACTATGACTGTTCCTTTTTCTTGACTAGTAGAGTGTAATTCGGTATCTGTCCACTAGAAAGCAGAACTAATAGGGCCAGAATCAAAGGTACCCGGTTTTACCCCACTCTCCTCTTTACTTATTACAAGATTATAAATCAAGCTATCTGTCCCTAACACTCATAATAAAATCCCTATTCCACTTCATTAAACAAAGGCTTGTACACTGAATCTTGGCAGTGTCACATAACCAGGGACATAGAATTAATCCTAATGTAAGAGTAGAATTCTGATACGAACTTCCTTCACTCTTGCAATATTGACACTTTTTGCAGGTTTCAGCCTTGCGTTTACTTGCTCTAAATCACAACTTAACGCCTTCTTATACATAAGCAAATTGCTTATCAACAGGAGAATGACACGTTTTCTTCAAAAATATACACAACTATCCCTAAATTCAGATCTGTCCCTTCTGTAGCGCTGACATGGTTCATTCGTACAGGTGTTCTCTCATAGAATATGCTAAATCATAACTACAGCCTTGTATGTTAGGACAATATCTTAAGGATTTCGATACCACAAAAACTACTAAAAATTACGCAGAACCAAATTTAAGCCTCAATCGTGAAATTTAATTTATTTGGTTTCTTAAAGAAACCTAACTTAAATATAGATTGTTAAATTTATAAAAGAAGTAAGAAATCTGTCAGCGACTCTGCATTTTCTTCCCCTACACAGAGCGGTAACAAATCTTAGTTTTATTCTGTATATCTAAAATAAGTCTTTCTCGGCTTATTTCATAATAAAAGTTCAGTTGAGTAATGAAACCAAATAGAAGAACATACACATGCCATCTTTCAGACAAACAGTGTGAAAAGAAAAGAAACAAACCATCAACGGAGAATTGTCCAAAAATGAAAGATTGAAAGTGAAAAAGCTCATTCTCATCAGATTAAATAAATATATATATCAGTGTCTCCAAAATGCTTTAAAAATGTGATTCCTCTCATAAAAGCAGCTACATCTTTCATTCAAATTAGCAAATAAATTATGTTTACTTTAAAAGAAAAGGTCGATACCAAATTGCCTTGAGGTAATATAAACCAAGATAAATATTTCAAAAAGACAATATTAAAAAAAAGTCCATCAGGAAGAGCATACAATAAACAATTTTTAAAATACACATTCAAATGGTCTCTCAGTACACAGTCGTTACAAATCGATTTCAAACGAATAATTAACAATTCGTAGAAATATCTTCTACAATGGCAGTGATTATGCTTATATTCAATCTTTTAACAAATTTTATTTTAACAAAACATTCATTTTAAAGGAAATTAACCATCTCCCCAGAGATGCTAATGTATGTCTTACGGGACTTACACAGAAACAAACATACATATAAGTATCATGTCAATTAACCATTACAATTTAATGGGAGGAATCGAAACTCACAAACTTTCTTGATCGATTGATAATTGTTGAAAACGAAACCTGGATTGTATATCTCTTCGGGATGAAAATATTTTATACTAGAGGGCTCTGCCGCCTGCTCGCTAAAGCTTGCCAACCCCCAGGAGGATTGAGCTGCAATCCTCCGGGGCATGCTACGCAAACCCTGCTCGTTTCGCTCGCTACAATGAAGACACTGGGTGTCCTAGCACAGTTGATATATATATATATATATATATATATATATATATATATATATATATATATATAACAAATACGAAGCAAACATAGCATAGATGTAAAAGCAACATATACAAAATAAACATTCATAAAACAAAATGTCAAGAAAAAAATCTGCGGTAAGAAAAAGCCGAAAGTGTAATATATATATAAAAGGGGAACATAAAATAATATAGAAAAATATAACACAAACGCAACGAATTTTTGACTTTCATGATATATATATATATATATATATAACACCCCCTGCTCGGTTCGCTCGCTTGCCGTACAGTTATCCTTTTCTGCTATTATTAGGAAATTATAAGTACATTAATTACTAAAAGTAAATTTAAATTATTTGAAATTGTATGAAATCCTAAAATTAATTTTTCATCAGTTTCTACAATTAAAATCTTCTGGTAGCACAGATTTATATGTAAATGTTAGAAAGAAATTTGAAAGGTAATATTTAACCCTCTGAGTGTTTCACATGTATTTCTACGTTGACCTTGGACTAACCCAAAAGCGTAAAACACGCATTTCAACGTGTGGTCAAAAACACCCCGAAATCGGTTTGCACTGAATTTTACGTTCATTGTGAACTGTCTCTAAAGGGTAACACACGCATTTTTCCGAATTTCTTACCCCCATTCTTGGTTTGACATCTTGATTGATTATCTGGGGAGAGCAACGGTCAACACAATGAAGACTGATAAGGATGTACTTACTGCAAATTAGGGATGTCACAGGGTCTGAGACCTCAACTCGCCTGTGGTTTGGGGAATTTTAATGCTATTTGCAGTGAGGTTATTTTTCAGGAAGAATTGCGGTGTCCGATTTTTTTTTTTTTTCGCATTGTGTGTGTCGGAATTTGGAACCGCATTTCCGGATTAGTTCGGTTTAATGTCAGCCTGGTTTGATGCTGTATTATGTTTCAAGTGCTATTCTTTTAATACAATTTATGTGATATAAGATTTTTTTCAATGCATCAATGTTTTAAAGATCCATCTCGAATGGTTATGTAAAATAGATATTGTGGCTTAAGTAAAATAGATTTTGTTCCAATACCGCATTCAAGCATAAAAGAATTGAAAGCCTGGGAGGTTGCTAAGAAAATCTGCTATTTACATATAGTTGAACAGTGTCCTTGAATCAACACATTTTACCCGCATTCAACTAGTTTTATGATATTAATCTAAACTTTTTTCATATTAATAATCTCCATCTACTCATTTTTCCTTTATAAAAATAGAGCTAAATTAAATTTTTGTCAAAAAATAGCTCAAATTTTAAGGTATATGAAAATGATGCATTATTTTTATTGTTTTATCTTTCAGATCAAATCGAAAATTTCAGTTTTACAATAATTATTTCATTATATACATTTGATTTTTATTTAAAAATTAATTTTCAGGTTTAAGTGTAATTTTTTTAGACTAGAACAGATTTTAACTTCATTATTACAACATTTAGAAAAATATCTTTTAAATTCATAAAAATTACAATGAAAAAATTCATTCCGAAAGATAATTATCATTTTATTAAATAATTATTAGTCGGAAATTTATTTTTAGGTCACTCTGAACTGAAAAAATAACGTACATGGAAATAAAAATTAAAGAAAGTGGAAGAAAATTTTATTTTTTACATTGTAAAATATTTTCTTTTTGTTAAAGGCAGGGGAAAATATAGTTTAGATGAAAACGTTATCGACTAAATTTAATGTTTGGGTGTGTGATCTTATCAGACTTTTAATAATCTTATTATGAGACTGATAATATCTGCAGCTTAACTCTCTTACGTATATTTGAATAATCAATGAAAATGTTTATTTCTTGCTTAAAATAAAAGAAGACAAAAATACTTCTCAGAAAATATTATACGAATACTGTATTTGCGCATGAGTTCCTTGAAGTACAATATTTTTTCTGATGTGTTATTAAGCATTCTTCTATAAATGATTGAATCTATACAGCTAAATTGAATTGCTGTCGGTAAATGCCATGCCAACTGCAATTTAAATTTTCATTAATGCTCTGAGAAAAGAAATCCACTAATATATGTTACAAACCTTTGATACATCCAGATCCACTAATAACAACTTTGAAGACTGATCTTTCAGTAATAATAGCAATCTCTGGCTTTGGATTATTTCAAAATATTACCGTCACATGCCAGATCATGTGTTTTATTACATTATCTTATGTGTGCATGCTGTAATTTGTAAGGTGTAATTTTTTTTATAAAATTATGATTTATCTGCTCCATTTTCTTCATTCTGAACTTTAATAAATAATATTTCAACTGTAAATAAAATATTTATTTTCTATGTGTTTTGACATTTTTTATTTTATTTAACTTATTTGAAGAGTAAAGGGTCAGTTTTAAGCTTGTTAAATTTGCTTTATATTTTCGAAAAGAACGGTGCGATACGAAACAGCCCCCAAACTTTTTTGTATTCCTCACCGAGAACGGCCAAAACATCTATGAAGTGTCACTATTTTGTCGTCAACTAACAATTTTTACCAATGATACCATTTTAATAATTTTTACTGATCTTAAAGAGCACGGGAATTTTGTCAGAAGTATTTCTTCAGTGAATCAATCATCCTATACCCACTGGCGGATTTTGTCAGTATGGGGACACAGGCGAAAAATTGCTGTGAGGCCCCTCCCCCTACCCAATGTCAAAAATTCATCTTCGGCTTAGTATTACGATATAGATCGAATAGGTTTTGAGGCCCCCTAGATGCACGAGGCGAGCGCCTCTAACACCTGTGCGAAAAATCGCCACTGTATATACCTGTCCTCTGCTACGACCTTTCTCAAACCGATTCTCTATCTGTTTATGTCACATGTTTTTCACGTACAGATAGACATAACCATCTGTTAAAAGCACTGTATCGGGGAACATCGTTGTATACTGCTGATACTAATCCTATTGAGAGTCTGATATTATCTGCAGCTCAATTGTGTACAGATTATTTCAATTATCATTGAAAATTTGTATTTCTTCCTAGAACCCAAAACTATTTCTAAGAAAATATTATTTCTTACTTCAGAGACTGCATTTATGCATTGGTTCCTTGAACCATTACAGTTTTGCTGATTTGCTATTAAGCATTATTCAATATGTAATCAAATCTAAATGCTTAAATTCCAGTGCTTTTCGTAAATCTTATACCAATTCTGAGGTGAATTTTAATAAATGCTATGAGACAAGAATCCACTATTATGTGTTACAAACCTTTGATATATCAGATATTAACAAGCTTAAGGACAGTTCTTCCAAAAATAATAGCAGTCTCAGGCATTGAATTATTTCCAAATTCCACCATCACATACTATATAATGTGTTTTATAGCAATATCTTGGATGTGTGTGCGTGTGCTGTAATTTGTAAAGTATAATTTTTTTTATATAATTCAGATTTATCTACACGTTTTTATTTTCATTCTGAACGTGAATGGATAATTATAAAACTGTAAACAAGATGTTTATTTTCCAAGTAGTATGGTATACATGAATGAGATATATAATTTAATTTTTAAAATTTTGTATAAAGAATAAAGTGTCATTTTTATGCTTATAAAATTCCCTTTATATTTAGCACGAAAAGGCCCAAAACTGTTTTTGAATAGCACAAAAGGGAACCTGACTAATTTCGAATATGTGGTAGATTTTCCTCCCTATTCTTTCGATTTTACCAAGTTTGTAAAAAACTATCTGTAGAAAATAATTCAACAATTTTGTACTTCGTACCAAGGCCCATTTTCGTAAAATTGATTGAAAAAATGTTGATTGCTTTTACCTTCTCGTATATGTAGTATACAAAGAGAAAGTATTGTAATCATTAATTGTAAATTCGAATTTTGATATATCTCCTCGTTTTACACTTCGTGTTTCTGAATACGGTAACTCCTAAACGCAACCCTAATTGTAGATAAGGGTCCAATTTTCGTTTAAATAGGCTGAAAAAACTCTAATGCCCTGTCTAAACTCTAATATACCTTTCTTTTCGATAAAAAAGTTATAAATAAAGGATTAAATTTAATTTTGAAAATTTGGCCACGGGATGCTCTATGACCGGTACTATAGTATAAAAGTTTCAAATTTTGTTAATCTAGGTGAATTAATTTTCAGTTTATTATAATAAAAGATAATATCTTGCGTGCTAAATAACGGTATATGTATAAGTTATTTCTTCTAACATTTAGTCTAAACGTAAACTTTATTTTGAGAATTATTAACTCGTGCTCTTAACAAGCATATAGTACAAGTTTCAGTAAAAAAGGTTTGTAGTATTAGTTAATTTAAAACATTATTCAGGGGATAAGAAGGTTATTTCTAATCCTTCATACGTATTAATTATTACAGGCGGTTTTATAGAATACAGATTATTATGCGACTATCCATATAATAAGTATTTATGTGCATACAAAACGGATTAATCCAGTTAAACACTGTTTATATTTGTGATCGTTTCTCAATTTTCTACTTTTTACGGAGTACTAAATCAAGAAGCAATACGAAAACTTTTATTGCGACATCAAAAATTAGTAAAAAATAATTATATATATATATATATATAATTATTTTTTACTAATTTTTGATGTCTTTTTTAATTATATTTAATTAATTTTTAATATATGTATATTAAAATTTGAATATATGAATATTTGATTAATTTTTGAATATATGTATATATATATATATATATATATATATATAATGGCATTGTTTTTAATCCTTAAAATTTAGTAAATTAATTTTAAATGCATAGAATAATATGCTGACGAGTAAATAAAGTGAAGTCACGGATATAAAAAAACTACTAATATAAAATACAGCCAATAGCTAAAATACAAATATTAATAAACGGCAAAAAATTTAAATCACAAATATCTTAAAAATCATCAACTTTTATGCAGCTTCAATAATGTTCACTTTATTAGATATTCAAAACATGAAAAATAGGTATACGCGCCTAACCGGTGTGTATTTTTGTCATTTGGTGTTGTTGACACGAGCAATGTGCAGAAAATATATCCCAACTGCCCATCTCGAAGACCTGAAGTGTTAATTTATCACACAACAGGTGGGCTCTCCGAAAGCAGTAAGGGCTAGTTTGAATAGGTTCCCAGCTGAATAGAACGGATTCTTGTGGTTAGTCCCTTCGAGGGGGTTGCTGATTGCCCATGGATCAGAGGGGGGAAGAGACTGAATCCGCTGCGCTTTTGGAACATGTTCTGTTTGGAGGAGGGCGCACTTTTAAAACAGATAAGGGGTCTTCGAACAATCGCTTTTCGAATCGCTTTACAAGGGAGACCGAACCACTCAGAGGGTTAAAATTCAAAGATGATTAAAATCAAAATTATTTTCATCATTTTAGCTAAAAAAGGACAGTTTAAAGAAAATAGTGGCTTGAAACATGTTCATATTAACTATTCAAAATTAAAACCCATAATAATTATTTACCCTTAGCATTTTATTATTGATCAGATAGCCTTTTGCAAAATATTCAAATATCGTTTTTTCCTTCAAAATCTTAAACATGCTCCTTTTTAAACGAAATGTTGCCTCTGTACATGTAAACACACTCCGTCCAATTATTATTAAGTGAAGGAAGGTAAATTTTTTTCTCTGGATAGATGGAACTCAGAACATATGAGCTGCCGAGAGATGAATAAACCAATTTTTCAGAAACTCTTAGCTGAAAAGGACATTTAGTATTAAGCACACATTCATTCATTTGTTGAATCCAAACTGTACGACACAAACATATTTAATTCAAACGATGTAAAACCCCCAAAAAATTCGCTGTTTCCGACTTCAAACCAATTCAAGAATCTCAGCGTCAGGGTTGAGATTGGTAAACAAACTGATCGTTGCCAACGGGGAGAAAGAAATAAAGGTCCTTTTCGCGCCACGCATAAGCGTTTTATATAATATAGATAGATTCGTTAGAAAAAAGAAAGGAAATAAGTTCGCTTAATCCATGTAGTTATCAATAGTATTAATTTCAAATTATGCAAGTGGTTACTTCCGAATTCCAAAAACATGGAATAATTAGTCAATAAGTAATATTAACTTAGCTATTTCCATGTGATTCATTCTGAATTCCAAAACTGTTTTCATGCAGTTATAAAGACGCACATTTATAAACAATCATATTACTCCTGTTTTAAAATGTGGCCCAACGTTTCAAAATATTTTGATAAACTCCAAATTATCCGCTGCGTGCAGCGCACACAATAGTGCAATTGCATATCAACAAGACTACCAGATCTTTCTGCATATAATGGCATTGTTATGACATTATTCCCTTATGGAGCCAATCTTTCCTTCTAACATCAGCATCCTAGAACTATTGAGCTTTAGATCCTGTGCCCAGGGGAGGGTGTGCAGAAGCAGAAACAGGTGAGATTTGGTATTCTAATTGGGTTGTGGCTGCTGCCCGAACCACTTAGACGCGGCCGGCTGCATGTCGGATGCTTCTAATCAGTTTCGCAGAAATCCTATTTCGGACTGAACTACTGGTTGCATGGACCTTGCCTTTTCCTGTGAATCGATATGAGAAACGATAGGGATTTTATTGGATTTGTGCTTGATTTGAAGATTGGATTTCCTTCCAAAGTTTATTCGATATTCAGACACATGATTTATCTTTAAAGTAAGTTATGCATTGTTGAATTAGGTTTGAAATCAATAATCTGCTGATCTTTAAGGATATTTTCCAATTCTTGATTGAATCTTCCTAATGTTAATGGTGTTGATAAATTGTTTGGCTTTGCCTACCTTGTAAGAATACAATACATTCTAGAAATGACTTTTTAATCACTAGGATTTTGGATTGCTGGAAATGTAATCCTTTTTTTGCGTTTATCTCATGATGTTTAGAAAGTTATGTATGTGATAGTGTAGCAACTAAGTCATAATTATATGCCAAGAATGGACCTGCAGGCGCTGTTGTCTGCTGCGCATGTGTGAGATGTATGTGTTCAGTGTCCATATATTATTGTTACTATATTTTAAGATGGCTACGAATGTACTTGACTATCATTATGAGCGATTGCTGTGATCTGTGTAAAGATATATTCTGTTCTTGGTGTAATGATCCTGTTCGTCGTCAGCTGTAAAATAAAAGTGTTCGAAACCTGCTCAGGGTAAAATTTGTCTGAAATTATTCTATATAAAATGTTGAAGCTAAGGCAATGTTTAGAAATCGCAGCATATTGTTCTCCACCAGTCATATATGCGAGTTATGTGAATTGTAGTAACTTTTACTGGAGAATTATGCATCATCTGTTAATAAAATTGAAGCCAGAAAAGAGAGGGATATCACTATCCTTCAAAAGCTATTGAGCAAAAGTATCCTTTATGAGTAATAATCACGCTGCAGCACCTATACGCGCTTTTGGTATTGGTCGTAATGGTTCGAGTTCAGGTTCCTCAAGACGGAGGTTTGAGGACAACAGAGAGGAGCGTTTGTTCGTTATTGGCACAAGAATTGTCATCTGCATGGCGAAGCAGCAATTCTTCAATTTCAGGGATCTATGTCGTTCATCTCCGATAACGTGCACGTTTCTTGAAGGGGCACGCCCCACATAGCTAAAGTCCGGTGTTTCGGAATACTTCTCATCGAGTAGTAGATTCTTCCAGGTCCTGTTAAGCCGTTATGGCGCTAAGACTGCGCTTCCATCCATGCATTTAGTATCTGATCTTGATCCCTATTTGAATAGCATATCCCTCTCAGAAGTTTGTATACTTAGTAGAGAAAAACCCTGAATATTTTCTGTAATCTATCAGACATATTTCCTTTTCTTTTCTATAATTATTTCTGTATTAAAATGTAAACAGAGATGCATTAAATGAATGATTTCGTTAAAAGGAATTATTCTATTAAAATATTTTATCTAATAATTTTCATTGAAATTTATATTGAATACTATTCATTTTTGATTGTTTGAACATGTTCCATACCTTTATTTAGGCCAGTAAAGTTTATATTTTTATAGTTTTGCTGTGTATGAAATATGCAAAAATTTCATCTCTTCAAGAGAAATTTAATGAAATATATTACAAATGATATATAGACAATGATACAAATGATGTAGTATTCAGGTATAATGACTTGGAAATAACAAGTTGTTTAAACCCAAACAATTTGCTTTGAAATGAATACATAAATTGATAGAATAACGGTAAAGAGAAATATTGAAATTTGCCGATGGTTGAAGATTCTTATTTGAAAAGCGCACGTCGCTGAAATTCAATATGATTCATATTGAATACTTTAGATGATATATAAATAACATTCAACCATATTCTTACATTTTTAACTTTTGAATTTTTCTGTTTCCAAAATAAATAACAAATTGCACTTTGGTAATGATCAATGTTACGATCCAGAAACAATTGAATTCACAAGAGGCGTTTAAGCACGTCACGTTAATTTTAATTTTTATGTTTCTCAAAATAATTTCTTTAGGATTTTAGAACTTGAAAATAGGATAACAAGCCAGAGCAGTGTGACACAAAATACGCTGTTTTACTGCACATCGTTTTGAAATAATTAAGCAAACACTCGTCTTCAACAACTGTTAGATTTTAATAACCACTCTCATTATCCCTCCAAATAGCTGACCCATCTTTTTCCTTTCTTTATATTCAGTTAGAAAGCAAATAACTTGTTAAATAGCATACATTCTTAATAATAGCCTGGTAAAATAATCTTCGAATTGTAAAGAATCGAATTTATTCATAAAAAATATGGTTTGTCAACTTTAAAAGCACAATTCTTTATTCTAAAAAGCATCATGCAAAAAATGTTGTCCCATGAAGATTAAATGTAATTATCCTAACTCTATTTCAACAATAAACCCTATAATTATGGTTTAGGCGGTTTCGGGGGCTCATGCAATTTTCCCTTAACGACTAAGAAAGACGGTATCGGATGTTTGGATAGATTTAATGATTAACAAGTATTTAAAAGCGAACGCGGGGATTATTACCGATGATGGGAAAATTTCACAAGTGAGAAAAGGACCCAACTATATTTATAAAAAGTTAAATTCGATGCTGAAAATACAAACAATATCTTACTCTGTCGGTAAAGAGTTAATAGTTTAGTTTCTTTAACCGCTTAACTTAACAGCCCGAGAATACTCGAGCATCGAATTATCGAAATTTTAGTCTTATAAACTGAAATTGAATCATTTATTAGCTTTATAATTTGACACAAAAAATATGTAGGATCCATTAACATCTTAAGTAACCTATGCCTTCTTAGATGACTGAAAACGACAGCCCCATTCCAAAACAGGAGGGGTCATCTTATTAGATAGCAAAGAAAACTATTCAGTTAAGTGGTTAATATACCCTAAATCATAAACCTTTGGCTTGAAACCGAAAAGAATATTTTTTGAAGAGGAAATTCTAATTAGATTTTATCATCTCCACAAATAAAGTTTTATTCAACAATTCCCATATTTATGTAGGCGAATGTTCAGATAGGGTGCCGCCCAAAACAAACCGAAGCAACTGCGTTCCATTGATATAACTGAGAGATCATTCATCCGAGATCCAGGCTATTCTCGTTAAGTCTTTTCACTACGTCCCCTACCAGAAGAAATTAGTCCAATAACCATTGATCCGTTTGGTACGAAATAGGAAAGCAACAAATAACGCCACCCTGTATCCCCGATTCCTATAAGCGACACAACAAAACAAGTCGGAAAAAGAAGTAGAAACAGGAACAAGACTTGTCTTGACAGTAGGAACCAATCAGCCAACGGGTTTCACTGATCCCGCGTTCTCGAGCAGAAATTCTTGGACTTGATGAGGTGTATGAGTTCCGCCAGATGTAGGACGCGTTTTTATGAGTGTTAGTTGCAATGATATGTCTAATTTTCTAGACAGGCCCTGAGGATTTGCTGTTTACTTCTTGGCTTGTTTCATCTGTACGAATGGCGTTTTGGGTTCATTGACGAAAACAACAAAATGTAATGGAAGATGTGTGATATTCGATTAAGTTTGTGGTGCCCTACCATTGTCACAAAGTAGCTGCTCGAGAATTCCCTTTCCTTCTTTTTTTCCATCTCTCTCGCGCGTAGGACATCATTTCAATTGTTTCTGCCTTCTAAATAATCATCGACAGTCCCTTTCGCAATTTTGGGCAAGAGTAATTCGAAATTGTCTCTCATCTTGCCCATGTTTCAGTGGCAGAAAAGAATTATTTTTTTCACGATGCGTCTTATTTTTGATATTTCGAGAGGGGTCAATAGAAACATGTGATGAAATTTTCCATGAACAATATCGATTACCGAAGGAAAAATCTTTTGACATTTGAAATCGAATTAAATATTTATAATGATTTTCTTAAAATGATTTCTTTGACAATCCATGATGGGTTTCCTTTTACGTTAAGTATCTTTGATGAGATCTCCACCTTACATAAGAACTCGAAAAGTTTTCGAATGGTAATCTAAAGCTAACTGTATCTTTATTTAATGTTGTTTCCTGAATTTCAAATAAAGGAAATTCTCTAAAGAGTTTGCAGAAATTTGTGTCCAACATTTATAAATATATACGATGAGGGTAGTTATTTATCTTTTTGCATCGGTTACAGTTTGTCGTTAGAAGAACAAAATAAAAATTAACTTTAAAGAGAAATTAAGAGTTAAGTTGTAAGAACTAAGAAGAAATTAGTTTCTTATTCCACTAAACAGAAAAATTGCATTGATTGTAAATGAAAGATTGGATTTTTTTCATGATTTTTAGAAGTTTTGTTCTTGGAAGTTTGATTTCCCAAAATTATGAGCACTGAAAGAAATTCTGATGTAAGGAATTGTTACAGGGTATTAAATGATTTAACAAGAAAATCGGTAAATAAATCTACGCATTTTTAAGATAGAAACAGGTTTATTAAAAAATGCATAAAATTACCATTAATTTTTAAAAACAGAACAAAAAAACTTAAGCTATGATTTGGATAAAGTGAAAAAAAGAAAGTTATTTTGAATTTTAATTGATTTCTTCCTGTATCCAGTGATGTTAACGTTAACTGTATTTTGAAGTGAAAGCAGACATGTATAAATAATTAATTGAAACTACTGATAAATAAATAGTATCCCAACAAATTGTACCTCATCCAAGGAACTTTCTCAATAAATTAGTTACAAAATTAATTTAATAATCCATTACTAATCTTTGGAAATAAATTTGAAATCATGAAATTGAATTTTAAATTGCCATATATGTGAAAGCCTTTATTCTTTATAAGTGTAATTCCTTGTTACGAAACGGGAGGTTTTGCATCACATGCTTATTTCTTCGAAACAAAAGAGCTCTTTCCATATCTCTAAAGTAAGTCAGACAGTGCCAAAGAATTCCAAAGTTCGTAATTTGAACAAAAAAGGATTATGTGGATGCTCTTAACATAAAGCAGGCAAAATAATTAGGCCAGATCCATTTAAGCCTCCTTTAGAATCTGGACATTTTGGAAGGAAGCGACATGAATAGGACTCTCCCAACCTGGGAGGGCATTTGCCAACCCACACCACCCCCTGCTATAACCTTCCCTTAAGACGCACGGAAAAGGACTGCGGTTTGCCAAGATAATTGGACCTCCCTACCGAGATCACCTAAGCAATTTCAGAACCTTACTTTCCCTCGAAAGAAGCCAACTTCCTCCATCGCTGTTAAAGAGAATTTTTTAGACAACCCGGGACTGCCTTTCTCGGTGTCAGAAGGTTAAAAATAGATGTACCAATCATATAGAAAATGCAGCAACATTTTAACCTTCGGATGACAAGGTGGAAATATGAAACATGAAAGGCCATGTGGGATCATTCAGTGACTCCATTGTTGAAAAAAGCGTATTTATTTACCA